>CAUYRH010162498.1:0-26779 GCA_963574655.1 Perodicticus potto | reverse complement strand
ATCCTCCCGTATAATTTAAATCTTCCCTAAGTTACTTACAGTATCTAACACAGTGTCGATGCCATGTAAATATTGTTAACAGTAACTTGTTTTTGTTTAGGAAATAATGACAAGCAAAAAAAATAGAAGAAACATTCTTTTTTCAAATGATTTTCTTCTGTAGTTGGTTGATTCCATGGAATTGGAACCCATGGATACACAGAGCAGCCAACTATAATTGTAAGACCAAGAACTGAAGTCCCGAGATCTACCTCTGGACATATAGCGTTTGACCAACATGCCACAAATGTAATGGTCTATGTCGGTGGTTCAATAGCACATGATTACTCTCTTGACACCTACCACAGCTTTATTCTCTCCGCTGGCAGTCTGGGTTGAGCTAGGCAGATGTTAAAATCCATTTTAATGGCAAATTCTTGTTGGAAAGAAACTCTTATAACCTTAACTGTTAAAGATTTACTTGACCATCCACTATCACCGCTGTCTGCTGTTATTAAAATTTTCTAAATAGAAAAGCATTACAAAGTAGGATTTATGGGAAATGTAAGATAATTAGTGAATTAGATGCTCAGCTAAAACATCACAATGTTTAAGCATCTGCATAAATATTTTTGGATTTTCTTAAATGTGTGACTTTCCTAAACTTGCAAAGAAATGCTAGCATACTTTGCTGAAAATTTAAATGGAAAATGCATTAAGTTTGCTGAAGTGATCATATTAAACCCAAGAGAAGGAAAATTACAAATCCTATTCTAAGAGACAGTAATAGTATAAGCTATATTAGTAACAGAAAGAGGTTACTTTTTAATTAGAAAGTTGAATGTTCAACTAATGAAAAGGAATTAGAGCTTCCTTATTGTATTCATTTCAGTTAAAGCACATTGATACTGTTAATTTTTTTTCCAAGAATAATAATTTTGATGACTATGTCCATTACCTGTAGATTATAGTGGCATCCAGCCGAGAAGCATTACAGTTATTACTATTGTACTATACACAAGGTTTTGTGTATTAGATGTGATAAGTTTTAAGTTTGTAGAAATAAATATTGCTTTTAAGGAGATAATGTGGTTACAGTTTTAATGATACCAGACAAATTTAGACTATGGCTTAATAAGGCCAAAACAGACAATAAACTAATTCTACTTAAAATAAAAATCAGTTTATACAGACTTTACCGAGGCTTTCACACTACTGTGGTGTTCATTACTGTACCCTATTCTGAGTGGATGGTGCCACAATACATCAATTGTAAAATATTTTGGCTGAGTGTGGTAACTCACACCTGTAATGCAAGCATTTCAGAGGCCCAGATTGCTTGAATCAGGAGTTTGACACCAACCTGGGAATCACGGCTAGACCCAATTTCTACGAAATAATTGTTTTAAAAATTAGCTGGATGTGTGGTGGTGAGCACCTGTAGTCCCAGCTACCCAAGAGGCTGAGGAGGAGGAGAATTTCCTGAACACAGTAGCTCAAGATTACCCTGAAATAAGACTTCACCCCTGCATTCCAGCTTGGGAAACAGAGCAAGGCTCTGTCTATAAAATAAAATAAACATTGTTAATATCATCTCTGTTATGAATTGAATTATATTTCCTAAACATTCATGTGTTGAAACCCCAACTCCAATGTGATAATTTGTGAGACTGGTCCGTTAAGGAGATAATTAAAGTTAAATAACCTCACAAGATGGGCTCCTAAACAGGTAGGATGATGTCCTTATCAGAAGAAGAGGCGACACCAGGGATCTCTCTGTGGATTCATAGAGAAGAGACCCGGTAGGTTCACAGCCAGAAGTTATCTCTCCACAAGTCAAACACAAAACACCGTCTGGAACAAACCCTTCCAGCATATTGATTTTGGATTTCTAAGCTCCAGAAATGTGAGAAAATAAATTTCTGTTCTTTAAACCACCTAATCTGTGGCTTTCTGTTACAGCAGCTCAGGCAGACTAATAGAATTTTTGAAACAAATAATAAAATGACTAGAATGTTATTTTATTAAAGTGATTTCTTCTCTGTGTTGGGATTGACTTCATGGAAAATATTTTCCTCCTACCTAAGTTACAACACAACACTGAATGTTATACTAATTATGCCCTAAGGTACACTATTGAAGGAGTTGGATTTGATGGATGACTGATGTTGACATAGTCAAGGACTTTTTTAAACTAAATTTGAGGGCAATGTCATCTCATGAAACCTTAGGAAAAGTATAATGAGCTACAACTAACAACTCATCTCCCGAGCTAAATTCTGACACCCCTGCTTTCCAATCCACTGAAATATTCCTGAAAGGGCAAAACGGAAAATCTTTTAAGACAAAAATAAACCACAAAAAGGTAACATTTAGAGAAAAGAGAGTGTGAGAAGGATATAAATGATGTACTAAATTTAATTTGTAACAAAAGAGGAGTTTTGCAATGATTACATGTGAATAAGCTCCAATTGAGATTTCTTTTTCATATTTCCTTTCTTTCCCCTCAAACAGCTGGTCCAATCACATCTTTAATCACTCGGATCAGCCTTTTGGAGCCTCTGCCAGGTTGTCTGCTGCTTGGAGCCCAAGGGTATGTCTCCCAATTAGTCATAGCCTAAGGTCAATAGTGTCATTCATGGAAGCCAATAGTGGTTCACATCTAATTTATGTTTCCCTGTCAAAATACTTAAACCACATATTTCAGGGCACTAACCAGAAAACCTAGGAAATAAATACTCAGAAAACGTCATTGAAAATGGTTTCTTCTTAGATACAATGCAATCATAGCATTTAAATATAATCCAAAAATAGCCTTTGCATTATATTTATTTTAACTTTGTTCTAGGACTTTATACCTTCTTCCATAAGATCAATGAAGGGCGTCCCAAAGGTCACCTACAAAATCACCATACATAGCAAAGGAAAATGGGAAATTATAGCTAAATGTACCTTTACATTTAGCCATTTAGAGGTGGCCAACATGAAGAGACTATATTGTACATATTTCGTAAATAAAGGTGCATTTAGCTGCAATTTCCCATTTTCCCTATTTATGGTGACCTTAAGAGTGATCTTAGGGACACCCTGTTATAAATTATGGCTTATAATCATCAAAAATAGACCCTTCATGCATTTCTGCTTACCTTTAGACAATACTGAAGATTACTTGCCATGTTTTTAAAGACTAGGAGACTCTGGTTCACATATGGAACTTCCCAAAGTAATTGTTTCCCTATATTTTAAAGAAAAATAAAACTTTGCTTCAAGAGATCAAGTTGCATTTTAAAATTAAGTCAGAAAAGATCTATTTCTATAACATATTTATTACAATGTTAAACAAAGAATTGTGACAATCATTGAGCCATCCATCACAATATTGGTAAAGCAAGTATCCAATGTAATCATGTGCCATATGAAAATAAGGATTTAAGGTTTTGTTAATATTGATGACCATCCCAAAGTTTTGGTAGTTTAAATTTTGTTGCACTTACTACCTATTGGTCATTGTGTTATATGTTGGGATAATAATGGTAAATGGACAGATGTAGAGAGGTGAAAACCAACTTAGTACAAGGATATTCTTTGAAAAATTATTTTCAAAGTAAAAAATTAGAGATAACCTAAAGTTAACCCATATGAAATTATTATTTAACATCTATACACAGAAATACTATGTAGTGCTTTTAAAAATGTGTAAAATTCTACAAACTGACATGAAAAAATATAAAATTGCATTAGCGACAAAAGTCAGTTGAATATTTTGTATTGTTTTATGCCATTTAGGGGAAGAACTGATGAATCAGAACTTTGTATGTATACATGTAAGTAGGTACCTGCAAAATCATAAATATATAGAAAAGGATATAGATAACATAACTCTTTACTGAATTCAATTCTAACCTTCACTGAAGAAGAATGTTTTGAGAATTGAGGCTAATCCAAGTGTAACATTAATTTTATTTATACTACTTATTCAGTAATATCATGATAATATCAATTTGTTACTTATGTAAAAAAAAAAAAAACAAACAGAAAAGAGAAAAGAAACTGCAATGTAAAAATAGTCAATATAATTTAGATACCCTGAGACATTACAGCAGTTCTTGATCACTTCCAGGAGTCTTGTAGTTGAATATCTGGTATTTGTTAAGAATAAGATCATATTGTAAACAAAGAGTGAGAGTGTGACCTCCTCTTCTCCCATTCGGATGCCCTTTATATTATCTTACCATATTGCACTACCTTGAACTTCCAGAATAATGTTGAATAGCAGTGGTCATAAAGATGTCATTGTCTGGTTTCTGTCCTAAGTGGAAAACTTTTCCATTTTGCTACATTCAGTATGATATGGGCTATGGGTTTGTCATAGATGGTTTTGAAAAGTTTAAGGAATGTGCTACATATGCCTATTTTCTTAAGTATTAGAGTTATAAAAGGATGCCGAATTTCATCAAATGCTTTTTCTTCATCTATGGAGAGGCTCATATGGTTATTATTTTTTCTTCTATTGACATGGTGATGTATGGATTTGCGTATGTTAAACCAGCCCTGCATCCTTTGGATGAAGCCTACTTGGTCAAACACCAGTAAATGTATATATATATTTTTAAACGTGTACCTGTAATCCATTGGCTAAGATTTTATTAAGCATTTTTGCATCAATATTCATTAGTGAAATTGATCTATAGTTTTCCTTTTTAGTTGGTCCTTTCCGGGTTTTGGAATCATGATGATGTTTGCGTCATAGAATGTGTTAGGAAAGTTTCATTCCTTCTCATTGTTTTGAGTAGGTTCTGCAATATGGGTAGAAACTCTACTTTGAAGGTTTGATAGAATTCTTGTGTGAAGCCATCTGTTCTGGGGTTTTTTTTTTTTTTTTTGGTTGGTAATTTTTTTATTATTTCTTCAATCTCAGTGCTTGATATTGGTTTGTTCAAGAGGTCTTTTTCTTCCTGGTTAAGTCTAGGCAGAGGGTGTGATTTCAGGTATTGGTCCATTACCTTGGCATTGTCAAATCTGGAGGCATAGAGTTTTTTATAGTAGTCAGGGATAATCTTCTGTATATATGTGGTATCTGTTGTTATTTCCCCTTTCCACTTTTGATGAGGTGATCAGAGATTTTACTTTCTGTTTCTAGTTAATCTGGCCAAAGACCTATCAGTTTTATTTATCTATTTGAAGAACCGGCTTTTTCTTTCATTGATTTTGTGAATGATTCCTTTGCTTTCAATTTAATTATTTTCTGATTTAATTTTCGATATTTCTTTTATTCTTCTGGGTTTGCAATTGGATTGCTCTTCTTTTTACATGTCCTTATGATGACTCATTAGACTTTTGATGTGTTCTGTTTCTGTTTTTCAGATGTAAGCATCTAATGAGATAAATTTCTCTCTTAGGATTGCTTTTTCAGTATCCCACATGTTTTGTAACTTGTAGCTTCATTGTTGCCAGATTTGAGGAATTCAATGATTTCCTCCTTTCTCTCTTCTTATACCCACCTGTCAGCATAAAATTGTGTATTTTCCATGCCTTTGTGTGGGGTTGACAATTTTTGTTGGGATTGAGTTCCACCTTTATTTCCTTCTGGTCTGAGAAGATACAAAGTATAATTTCAATTCTTTTGATTTTGTTGAGGTTTGATTTGTGACCTAGGATATGATCTATTTTGGAGTATGTTCCATGGGCTAACAAGAAGAATATAATGCTTAGCTATGGGATGGTGTGTTCTGCATATGTCTACTTAGCCTATTTGTTCTAGAGTTGCAATTAAGTCCCTTGTACCTTTTTTTTAGTTTCTGTTCAGATGATTGTCCAATTCTGTCAGAGGGACATTAAAGTCCCCTTTTGTTATGCTGTTATAGAGTGTCTTGTTGTTCAGACAAATTAAGGTCTGTTTCATAAATCTAGGAGCATTTAAGTTGGGTGAATAAATATTTAAAATGACAGTGTTTTCTTGATGTATTGTTCCCTTGGCAAATATGACGTATCCATCTCTGTCCTTCTGACTTTAGGTGCTTTAAATTTATTTGTATCTGAAAATAAGATTGTGACCCCTTTCTTCTGGTTTCCAATTGCCTGAAATATTGTTTGCCAAACATTTACCCTAAATCTTGTTTTGTCCTTCAAGGTTAGGTGTGTTTCCTGGAGATAGCATATGGACAGCTTATGCCTTTTTTTTTTTTTTTTATCAAATCAGGAAGCCCTTGCCTCTTCAGTGGGGAATTTAAGTCACTATTATTTATTGAGAGAATTAATAAGTGTGGTGGAGTTCTATTCATCTTATTTTGTGAAAGGACATTGTTTAGTTTTATCCTTTGAATTATGCAGAAGCCTGATTTTATTCCTTATTTTTTAAGTGCTTACTTTGCTGGTAGTCCATTGTGATGGTCATTATGGAGAATAGGTCTACATATTTTCTGTAGAGCTTATCTGGTCATAGTGAATATCTTTAATGTTTGCATATCAGTTTAAGATTTGGTTTCTTCATTGATTTTGAAGCTTAATTAATCAAGATATAGAATTTTGGGCTGCAAATTTTTTTGCTTAATAAGATTAAGAGTAGATGATCATTTTCTTCTGGCTTAGAAAGTGTCAGCTGAGAAGTCCTCTGTCACTGCGATGGATCTTTCCCTGTGGGTCAATTGGTCCTTACTCCTAGATGCTTACAGAATTTTCTTTTTCATCTTGACTCTGGAAAATTTCATTACAATGTATCTTGATGATGTTTTATTTGAGTTGAGATGATATTGACTTTGATTTACCTTTAAATTAGTGTTTCAGAATCTTTAGTGAAGCGTAAGAAGTTTTCATTTATGACATCTCCCACAAGGCTTCTATTCCTTTGAGACATTCTTCTTCCTCTACTGGAATACAATAATTCATATGTTTGAATGCTTCATGTAGTCTCTTAAGGATCTAAGCAAATATTCTGCTTTTTCTGTTTTCTAATCTGCCTCTTTAACTGCATGGGTTAGCTCAACATCTTTGTCCTCTAGCTTTGATATTCTTTCTTGTCCATGGTTTAGTTGGTCATTCATAATTTGTATTGCATCTTTAAGTTCCCTGATTGACTCCAGTAAGTCCATAAGGGCTGTCATATCCTTTCTATATTCTTCATATCTCTTATTCATTTTTTAGTTCTGTTTTTCCAGTTTCTTATCCCTTTCCTTTATTGTTGTTGCTGTTCAAATTTTAAATTCCCTTCCTGCCATTTTCGTTACTTTTCTATAGGTGGAATCCTCTGTGGTAGCTACCTCATGATCTCCTGGGGAGATTCCTGTGTTCTGGCTTTTCATGTTATTAGAATTTTTCTATTGATTCCTTTTCATATGTGATTTCTTCCTGTTGATGTCCTTCCCATACATTTTCCTTCTCACTGCCTCCTTCACTTTAAATTACCTGTCTCAGAGCTTAGGTTTGAAGTGGCCTTTTGGCATGAGGTCAAAAGGAAAGTAATAGTAAAGAGCCAGAAGGGAGAGAAAAAGAAGATGATAAAGAGGAAATAAAAAGTAGGGGATTGGTGGTGGAATAAAAGAATTGAAGAAAGCAAGAAACAATGGACCACAAGGGAGAAAGAAAGCAATAGGAGAAATGGTGGTGTCTGTCAGAGTGCTTTAACTACATCTGCAGTTCGAGGACATGAGAAGCTGGTCTGGACATGTCCACAAAGTTGCAAGCTGTTTACCAGCATAGTTAAAAGCAAGACCCCACCTCTGCCAAATATAGTAAGAAACCAGCAGTATGTTGCCATCAGAACCAATATTTACTTTCCAGAGGCCAGAGCTATAAGAACCCTGAAGACTGTGAGCTTGTTTCCTCTTTTATCCAAGCCAATGCTGTGACCACTCCCCCAGACAAACTAATGCTGTGACCCCTGAACACTCAGTTAAGACAAAAAAATGAAAAATGATAATAAAAATAGATTTAAAAAATTAAGAATATAATTGTGTAAGTTAAAGAAGTGGTGAATCAAAGGGATATCTTAGCTATTGTATGAGACATTTATGTGGGCATGATGAAAAAAGCCAAAAAATCTATACCAAAAGAGAGAAAAAAAAAAAAAAAAAAAAAGGAAAGGAAAGAAAAAAATTAAAGGGGCCAAAAAACCATAATAGAAAAGGAAGAGCTCTTGCTATTGAAAAAGTAAAAATGAAAATAAATATACAACCAGATGAAAAAAGCTAAACAACAGCAACAGCAACAAAAGAGGGGGAATAAAGAAAAGAAAAATGTTGAAAAAAGAAGCAAAAAAATGTAAAGCAATATATATGCGTGTGTGTGTGAATATATATACATATATTTATGTATATCTATATATATTTATATTTTCCTGGAAGCCAGGTGGTGTTGTGGTGTTAGCGGATGTAAAACATACACTGCATTTACTATATATGATGGAGCTCAGAAGCTGCTCTCTTGTTACAAAGGAGACAAGATCTTATCTTCCTGGCTTTTTTGCCCTTAGTCTAGGCCTGTTTGTTCATCAGCATTTAGTCTTTACTGGACTAGGGTCCCAAATCTCTCACCAGATTTCAGGAGGCCCATCAGACAGTGACCCCTGACAACAAAGTGGCCCTCCTGGGGGGTGCCAGGGCCATTCAGCTCACCCCAAGGAGGGTCAGTCCAGCTCAGCAGGCTCACCTGAGTCAGCCAGGCATGAGGACCCACCAACTGATCCTCCTGCACGTGTGTCTTCCCATAATGGCATGGCACCGCCATCAGCCAAGGCAATGAGAAAACCACCCTTCCTGGTGTTCAACCCCAGCTGCTGGAAACAGTCCAGCAAGCAGCCTGGTGCAAAACCAAAGTACTTGCAGGACAACCCTTTTCCATCCCCAGACTTCTGTGGGAGAGCCAGACAACTGGCTGCCCTCTGCCATACAAGCAACTGCCTTTTTCCAGACCTCAAGGTTGGCTCCTGAAATCTCTTGCTGCTTCATTGTGCACATTCCCCCAGCTGGATGTGGTTGAAGACCACTTTCCCCTACCACAAGTAGCCGGCAAGATGTCTCTAGTTTGCTATTTTGTTCTGCCCCCTTCCATTTTGAAAGTAAAAATATTTATGGCTACCAGCTTTGTGACTCCAGAGTAGCAATTACAGAGAAGCAATCAGGGGGACAGTAGCTGATTATTATCATTATTTTCAGCTACGGTTATGACTTTGCAGAGTTTTAGGCCATTACCAGAGTTTTCACCTTGTACCCCTTTATTCATTTGTAAAACAAAGTTCTACACTGCCCTCCTCATTTGCCAGAAAGTTAATAAACTTCCCTTTCCCATTCCTCAAACCACTTGTCTTCATTCTTTTTTTTTTTCACTGATTTGACCTCAAGGACCAGTACTAAACTTTTGGTAACAATTACATTATAAAAACATTCTTTCAAATGCTGAAGATTCTTTATAAGCTAGAGGAAAATATAATTTTTCATATTCAAAAAGTTAACCAATTATTAGGCAAAATTTATTACAAGAAAAATACACTCAGTTATAATCTAGCCAATACAAAATTTGATGATAAAGAGAGTCTTGCACATAACCTTCCTGGAGAAAGAAAAATAAACTAGAGCAGTAACAATAGTAGATTATCTCTATCTTCAAAGAAAAACCTCCACCAATTTAGAGCTCAGCTTTCTTGATATATATTATATATATTAAAACATATATGTAAATGTATATATTATGTACATATATATATTTCTTATATTAAAATATATATATATTTATTACTTCTCAGTAGCCATATATGTGCATATTTATGGCTACTGATAAATAATAAAAGCAATGTAACATACAAATATATAATTACTATTAACTACATTAATACAATCAGATAAATAGCAAATAAAATATTGAGGAAAGGTTGTTAAGTAAAATGCAATTAAAAATAACATTAAGTATTCAAAACCATAAACATCTAGCACTTCCAGATTGTAGTAATATATTCTAGGAAGCTTAGAGTAAGGAAAAAAATATATTATTTCACATCTTATATGTGTGAAAATTTGTCAAGAGGTAATATTTTACGTACAATCATTAAAATTAAAAAATGGGGATTTTATTTTCAGCAATTTTAAATATAGAAAAACGTATATGTGAATTAAAATAACAAGTATTTTAAAATATATAGTCAAATTCTAATCTATAGGGACATTAATTAACAAAAACATATATAAAAAAGAACTTCTAGACATTATGAAGGAAATAAAATTAGATAAATTAGCTGTAAAATAACTGGAAATTCATTAAACTTTTTTTTGAGAAAATAAATTTTGGATTAAAAATTAATTACATATATGCATATGTCAATGAAATCTCAGATCACAAAATAAGTGCCTATGTAATTATATAACTAAAAATACCTGCATTTGTAGAAATACATAAGTATATATATGCACACATATGTATGTTTATATATGTGTAATATTTATATCTGTGTATATATATATTCTTTGTTTATATTTTATTCACATGTGAACTCTCTTGGAGCACATTTCAGAGACCTAATTTATGCCAATTTTAGGAAATGCAGTCATTTCTTGTCTTTTCTTTTCTTTTTTTTTTTTTTTTGTTTTTTGTTTGTTTTTTAGAGACAGAGTCTCACTTTGTGGCCCTTGATAGAGTGCCATGGCTTCATGGCTCACAGCAACCTCCAGCTCCTGGGCCTGGGCAATTCTCTCATCTCAGCCTCTCGAGTAACTGGGACTACAGGCGCTGGCCACAATGTCCGGCCACTTTTTTTGTTGCAGTTCAGCCAGGGCCAGGTTTGAACCCGCCTTCCTTGGTGTATGGGGCCGGCGCCCTACTCACTGAGCCACAGGCAGGCAGCCATTTCAAGTTTTCCTTGGTCTATGTGGATTTGCAGCTCACTCTTAAAGGTTGCTTTTAATCTATCTCTGCTGTTGCTGTAAATAGATTTATAGTTGAAATATGTGTTCAATTATTAGTCTAAGTAGATTGTTGCAACTTCTTTTTAAAGATATACTCTTCTTGAGGCTTCTTTAGCCCCAACCCTCTCTATCTGCTACTCCTATGCCTCTCTCCCTTGGCTTATGGAAATCATTTGGGTGCTTCCCCTGTCAAAGTGGGGTAAAAGAAATCCAAGTCTCAAGGCCACCCACCCGCACATCCTCATGTAAAAGAGAAGGTGAAAGTCTAACGCACCAGTGAAGAATGGGCCCCACAGATCAATCATTGAGGAAGTTCCCTGCTGATCTCTTATAAGAAAAAGGTATGCAAATAGTAACATTTTATAGCACCAAAACTAAGGTCTGTTTGATCCCACACTAATAGTGACTGCAAGGTTATCTTCACAGGTAACGGAAGTAGAGACAAGACAGAATCAGACTTTCTTCCACCTGCCCAGGGACCGGTACATCCTTGCACCATTTCCCCTTGGTAATTGCCCCTTATGTTTTATATAATGTAGATTCCTGGGCTTTGGAAGACACTTTCTTTGCCTCAATATCTCCCTCTTCCCCTTTTTACTTGGAAGTTGAACTTCCAACTTCCCTTTTCAGAAAAAACGGCCAACGCCCATGAGCAGTTCATGTTTCTCCCAGATGCGTCCTCAAGCTGCTTTAATAAACCTCTATTGATTGAGATTCTTGCCTCAGGCATTTACTTGGGTCCACAGTGGACACCTGGAAACTCCATGAAGTAACATGAGGCCAAGTATCTGTCCACACAATAAATGAAGCCTTATCTTCCGCTGTCTCAGGCGTCCTTGGCCTCTGGTTTCTCCTTCACAGCTGCAGTAGATCAACCGTCTTCTCTCAGGGGCCTCAGACACATGTAAAGTTTTCAATATACTGTACATCTTTTCCTCCAATAGGATAACATTTAAATGTCCCTTATTTAAGATACACAGAAAATCAAGAGAATATAACTCTTGATTTCTACTTCACTCTTTTTCCTTTTCCAACCCAGAGAATCTTTATCTTCCATTATCAGAAGAGGAATACTATCACCTTCACATATTTTACCTGCATATTTCTTATTTTTTTTTGTCTAGCCTTTTGCATTTAAAGTCCAAAGCTAAAATTTTACAATTTGATTATAAAATTCTTTCTTTGAGATAAAGCTTTACTTTGAAAAGGGAAAATATATATAAATAAAATAAACACATGAAAACAAAGCTATATTTGCAGTTTTTTGTGTTTTTTTATTGGCTGGGCCTGGGTCTGAACCTGCCACCTCTGGTATATGGGGCCAACACCCTATTCCTTTGAGCCACAGGTGCTGCCCCAAAACAAGGTTATAAAAAGGAAAGAAGTGGTAGCTAATCTAGCAGAGTATTGTCATTCAAGGCAACCAAGAAAAAAATGGGAAAAAAATCATAATTAATATAGCAAAATATAATGTAAATTATGGCTCTGACAAATCATTAATAGGAGAAATTAAAGACTTGAATAATAAATTGATGTCATGGTGTATTAGAGACTTGAATAATAAATTGATGTCATGATGTAAATCCATATGTCATTCCTTCATATATGTTTATTATAATATTGAAAAGAATGTTAAAAATTTATAATCTTAATGTAATAGCTTTTAAAAGTGTATTAATTTCTAAGACATCGTAACAATCTACATAACTATCGTTCCTACCTAGCAGCGTTTTATTGTCCCCTGTGTAGAGAAGAACAAGGACACGGAGACAGTCGGAGTTGCAAGGAAGAAAGTTTGTTTCTGCTGAGTCCTAAGTAGGAGAGAGGAAGAATTTCTCAAATCCACTGCCCTGAGAATTTGGGAAGATGGGGTTTTTAAGGATCTTTAGCAGGCAAAGGATTAGGTAATTAAGGTTTACTAGATGTCTAGGTCTTGGGAAAAATGGAGGGGTATAGAAATGATCTTCTTGTGTTGCTTCAGTGCCTTGGGTCACAATTCCAGGTGAGTCAGACGTCTGGTATGGGTCACTGGTCTAGTTGGGTCACCCGGTCCACTGGGATGGACAGCCTGGAAGATATCTGAAAACCTACCTTTAGATTTTTAAAAGGACATAATATCTAAGGGGAAAGTTGAGCATCTTTATGACCACCAGCCCTGTGACTCCAGAATAGCAATTATGGAAAGGGAAACATGGAGATAGTGACTAATTATTATCAAGCAAACAGGGGACAGTGACTGATTATTATTATTATTTTTAGCTATGCTGTTCCTTCACAGAGTTTGGGGCCATTATCCCAGTTATCACCTTGTACCCCTTTGTTGGTCTATGCAACAGGGCAATTTCACTATTTCCAGTAATCTCCTACCAGAATGAAATAAAGTTAAAGGCAAAACAACAACAACGACAAAAAAAACCCCCAAAACTATATATAACGTCACTTTGGAAAAAAAAAAACAACTCCAAATAAGGAATAACAATAATAAGGTTCAAATAGTGTCAGCAATTTTTAAAAAGTATGATTATACAGAACTTTGAGGGGTTGGAATACAGAGATGTGTTTATATAGTGCGATGATGGTAGCTCATTGTTGTGGTTGGTGAGAGATTTGAGTCACTGAGTCAGAAACTAATAAATATCTCTGTACCCCTATGTACAGATGAACTCTCTAACAATGTGGCTGGGGAAAATGAGGGTGAATTTCAGTAATCCCACAGATTAACGTGGCTTACTCAAGCCAGATTTTTCTAAGATGTAATCTGTACTCATGATGGAGTAGAGTCTCACAAAAACTGAAGAGTGAATGATTAAACAGTAAGTCCTCTATGTGGTTCTTAGATAGGTCAACTCAAAATGCATATAGAGAGCTCTTTCCTGAACATGAGAGATAAAGTAATTTCATATTTTATAAAATTATTACTTAAAGAGGCAAAATGGAGAATACTATGTTTCTCATAGAACTGATGTGGTCATATTTCTTCTATTACTGTACCAGCAGAAAAAGATCTCCTACTGAGTTCACTTTCTAAGACACAGTGGATTAAAAAGTTAAAAAAAAAAAAAACCTATTTTCCTAAAACTTCAACTTTATACTTATTTTTTATCATTATTCATTGGATTGTCACATCATGTTCTAAAAATAATGAAGTAAAATGTTAAATAACATCCTTCTGTCTTTTCTTAACTGGTCTATGGATCTCTAAGTTTTAGTTGTAGTTACCTTGATGTATTTATAAATATCACTTTAATTAACATTTCTACTTTATATTTTCAGTTTTGTACACTTCCATATGTTTTATACATTTTATTCTTTATAATTCCTTTTTGATTGATAAAAAATTGAGTTCAGTAAACACCAATGTCTCTCATTCTTCATTTGTTAGTTTCATAATTTTTTTCTTTTTTTTGAGGCGAGTCTCACTTTATCACCCTGGATAGAGTGCTGTGGCGTCACAGCTCACAGCAACCTCAAATTCCTGGGCTGAAGTGATTCACTTGCGTCCGCCTCCCAAGTAGCTGGGACTACAGGCACCTTCCACGATGCCCAGCTATTCTTAGAGACAGGGTCTCAATCTTTCTCTGGCTGGTCTCAAACTCCTGAGCTCAAGCAATCCACCTGTCTCAGCCTCCCCTGTTCTAGGGTTTCATAATTTAAGATTACCAATTGCACAGTATATTTTTTCCTCCTCAAAACAAAATTTGAGAATAAAATATTTAGTACCTTAAGATTCTCAGGTATCTAAGATGGACAATACTTTCTCATTTTAAATATCTACTGCTGGTAGATAATAGCTCAATGGAGGGATGCCAAGAAGAATCTAGATAAATAGGTATTGCCATGTTGTCCCCAATTATTGCCAAGAAATCATATTCTTTTGTCCTCAATTTATACATCTGTCAATATTTCCCTAAAATCTTTTCCCATTGCTTTTTGTCTTCATTTCTGAAGGCCTCAGCATCATGTGAAGCTTACATGAAATAAATTTGTATGCCTTTCTCTTGATCACCTGCCTATGGCTACTGTGGTCTCAGCCGTGAACTTTTCAATGGGTAAAGAAAAGATATCAGTTTTTCTTTCTTACAGTTTTAGTGCCCAAGAAGGAGTAACTGAGCCAGCCCACTCTTTCTACAGACTGCAGGTGAGATCCTGGACAGCCAACACAAAGCAGGTGGGAAAGTGATGGTTCTCAGCCAAGGTCAGGTCCAGATCTGAGTAGTGCCTAGTCTAGAGTGAAAGGTAAATTTTCTTCTTGTCTCTTCCTTTCTAAATCCAGACTGGCAGGAAAAAAATTATTTGTTTGAGTTGTCATTCTTGTGTAAATTTGGTTTTCGGATATTTATTAGTTGTTGATTCCTTCCCTATCAGGGTAGTTCTTTCCCATTCATCTGATTTTGTGTCCTGAGAGCTTGACTTTATGACCAATGAGATTATTGTCTCCAGTCTCTGCTAGCTGGGGTGGAAGGTGGGTGCAAGTGTTGGTTTCTACCAGGTGGCCAATCAAACAAAGCACTTTCTTTGACGGTATCAGCTCTCAAGGGAATTTGTAATAAGCAATCTTACTTTACAAAGAATTGCTGTCATCTCAACATTCCTTTCTTAGCTATCCATCTGCCTGGTGTCACAGGTTAGTGGGGCTGTGACTGGAGGCATCCTGTGTTCCATGGGAAACCAGAGACACTATTTAATCTTAATTGCCTATGATAACAAAGAGTCTTTTTGTTTTTTTCTCCTCTTGGCCTTTTTTGGGAGTGGTTCAGGATCTCAGGAGGACTGCACCTTTTTTCACTATATTTGGAGTGCATCTCTTTTGTCTGTGGTTAAGTCAATGAAGACTTACTTTGTTGTGATTCTGAGTCACTTAATTGTAAGTTTTGGTCTTACAAAAGTAAAAACAGGAGTATAACACTTTCACGAGTGTATTTTGTTTGCCCCAGCTGAAACTTGATGATGAAGTGCTTCAGAGGATTTTGTTAAGAGTAGTATTGTCAGAAACTGACTCAGCTGATGGATGGTATCCGGGCTCTGTGCACACTGAAGCCTCTTTGCTGTCTTTACTGGACCCTGCTTTTTCCATAGGTCCTTTTCAGTGGGTCTTTTCAAGCCCTTGCTAACTAACTGGCCCTTTTTCAAGCCCTTGCTAACTAACTGCTCGGCCCCCTGACATCTACTTCCTTGCTTTTGGTATGACTTTTTTAGGATAATGTGGAACTTTGTTGGCCTCAATGGGAAACTCAACTTTTTCCAAAACTGGCTCCTGTGGGACATCTTTCCATTTTCTTCTGCTTCTACTTCCTCTTTTTGTCACCTGAGATCTTCCCTTAACTTTCCCTGAATCCCTGATATGTCCCCATCAGTGTTCACCTCCCGAATCTCTCTGTCTACCCTGCTGGATATTTTTTCACCCTAGCCGCTCAGTCACTGGAACTCTAGGCTCTCTGCTTTCAAGACACTCAAGAGTCCTCCAAAAGTAACCATCTGAAGTTAAAAAGAAAAGAAAATACTATTTGGAAGCAGATAGATGTTTTGGTCACTGAAATGGACCTAGAAGAAAGTGAGCTGCTAAATGTCTTCTCAGACACTTGCCTAAACTTTAGTCGGTAGCCTCCATAAGATCCATCTGTGATAATGGCAAATAGGCCACAAAACTCTAGAGGAACTTGGATCCTTTCTTGTTGTGTTTGGTATGTTAATTTTCTCCTCTGTCTGCTCTAGAACTTGACAGTTATCCTTTAGGGGAATAATCTTCAGCAGATTGCTGTCATCAAAAAAACATATTTGAAAATTGGGCAAATGAAACCCTTAGGAATCTTTTCCACAAATATTAGTATAAAACCCTTTAACCATGCCAGTAGGCATAAGGGAATATAAACCAATGAGTTTGTGTTGCTGTATTTTACTGATTTGTGACATTCAAAATTTCAGAATGAAGCTGTAAGATCTTTGAATGTATTTTATATTTATACGCATTTGTATGTATCTTATGTGTGAATTTTTGTACCTCCAGATGGTATTAGCAAATTAATTTATAAAATTCCTTGATGAAGTTCTTCTCATATTGACTTAGGGGCAAATAAGTGTTTATGTAAACTGTGTATCCCTGGAACTTGCTGAGTCATAGAGACGTATCCAAGTCTGTAGTTTTGTTTTAAGTTTATTTACTCTGGGATAACTTTGATGAATAAAAGTAGTTATAAAATTCTTGGTAAAGTAAAAACAGAAATTCCTTCAGAATTATTGAATATAATGCAGATAAACATTTTTTTTACACAACTTCATGATTCAAACAATTGTATACGATCTCTACTGGTTGTTGAAGGTTATAAAATTGTAATTCCAACTTAAGAGCAAAATTCACAACAAAAATTAATTGACCGATACTCAGAAGTAAATAAAAATGGAGAAGATCATGTTTAACTTTTGGTTTCTTTGCTTTTATGCTATTATTTATACTTGCCTGATTTGTCAACTAAGAAAATAACTTGAAGTAATGGATAAATATTTTTAATATTTAATGAAATTTTCACAGACAATGCACAGATAATTAAGAGCAAGGGAACTAAATGAGATATAACTGAGATAAAAGTTTATAAATAAACATTTTAAATATGATTATGTTTCAAAAGTGTTTTCAAATCCTTTTGGTAATTATTACTAAAATTATGCTATCTTCAAATAATGAATTTAATATTAGATAATATTAATTTAATATTATTTAAATGTCTGGGTTATATACATAGTGTAAAATACTGAGTTTATTTGAACTTCTTAAATTTTACAGAAAGATAAACTATTTTTAATCTGTTTTAAACATGAAAAATTATACTACAAAGAAACAAATTTTTCTTGGAATTATGAATAATGTTCATAAATATAAATATAAAATGATGGTGTAATAAGTCATAATCACTTTCAAATAGTCACTGGAAATTAAACTTACTAAGGGTTAAATATTCTAATTGCCTTATGGAATTAAAACTTCTATAAATTATAAGGAGACAATTCTTTATGAAAAGTGTGCAAGGAAAATAAGGTAGAGTTTTAATAAGAACTTTATTAGGCATGAGGATGTGGGTTTTTGTTAAGGAAAAGGGGCAATTAATTCTGTATTGAGGTGGAGTGACTGGTTGTTCCATGATGAGACAGAAAAATGAAAGTGAGAAGCAAAGATGATGGAAAAAATTATAAACAGATCATGGAAAAGGAATGTTGAAAAAAATCTTGTGTGGTCAAAGCTGTCTACAATTCGATGGATTTACTTATTTTTACTTTTTTTTTTAATAAAATAGCGTTACTTTTAATGGTATGTTGATAAAAATTAGAATTTGTTTTTTTGCAAAATAAAAAGGGTTTTAAGTTTTGCTATTTAGTTTTGGGGGTTTTTGTCTTATTTATAGAAGTAGTCGGT
The DNA here is from genome assembly GCA_963574655.1 of Perodicticus potto. Classification (NCBI taxonomy): domain Eukaryota; kingdom Metazoa; phylum Chordata; class Mammalia; order Primates; family Lorisidae; genus Perodicticus; species Perodicticus potto. Next base: position 8,506 of record CAUYRH010162498.1, on the reverse strand, counting down.
TTTTAATTAAGAAAGTGTGAAAATTGCTTGTAATCTTTATGTAGTCTGACTAGGAAGTAAAAATATTATATTTTAGGTATTTTTCCATGCTTTCTGCTATTTTTATTAGATCTTTGATTATTTAAGAAAAGTTAGTTTTATCAATATGAAATGAACTACTTACTACTAAATGTTCATTTGCCTTTGAAATTCTGATCACTTGGTATTTTTTCACCATAACCTATAATCCTATTGAATCAAGGGTTTTAAACATTTTGAAAGTTTTGAGAACTTTAAAAATCAAATTCTAAGTTGAATTTTTTTAACCTTGAACTGACTTTTGTAGTTTTCAGATGAGTCTTTGGTATATCTGAAAATAATTTATTTTATCTTTTTGTAAAACATATATGTTAGTCCAATTAGCTTTATTTTACATGTTAAATTGCACAGGTAGCATTGTCAATAAGTAATGCTAACCATTCTTAAGTTATATTTGTCTTGATATTATTGTTTCAAATACTGGCCAAAATTCTCCCAAATTTGATATGTTAATGCAATCAGTCATAATTTTGCGTATTATGTCAAAACACTGTATGGCATGGGAGTAACAAATTTATTTTTTGTCCATGATACATAATTATTATAATAAACTCACATTAGATATTTAACCATGAATTTAACCTTATTATAACCTGTTTTAAGTCTTTTACCAACTACAGACATTTATTGTTTTACTCTAGTTATTCTTCAAAAATGTTTCCAGTCACGTCCACTCTGATAATGCCTCAACTTCGAGGAGATTTATGAAAAAGATTATGACAAGTGCTCTGGAATACAGATTTCCAATGTTTATGATCACACCACTCAACTAAATAAGGATACCCAGAAACTGATCAAAAAAACCAAAACAAAACAAACAAACAAAAAAAAACTGCTGAGTTTCTGAAACTTGCTGGGATGGAGCAGCAGAAGAAATGCTTTCGTGGGGCTGAATGAACTAAGGAGCAGAACATTACTGGTTCTTTAATGTGGTTTTTCAGATTTAAGAAAACTAGTTTTTTTCTTTTTTCTTAAGTTATCTATAGCTTGTAGCAATTTGGTAAATATGCCTTAGTAAAAAACGTTGCAACATTTTTTTTTTCCCGCCATCTGATCCGTGAAGAATTTGGAAAGTATTTATCAGTATTTTTATCATTGTGAAAATATAGTTATTTGTATAAGTACCATAAGAATCTGTTCTCCTTGTAGCACAAAACAATTATAAATATTGGTTATATTACTAAGGCTTTACTGGAATGTCATATTTTCAGATATGACCAGGCAACTTTAAGAAACTGTGATTGACTTTATGAAGTGAATAGAGCCTCCTTCGGAAAATACTGCCCTGGTCACCTTGCAGCTGTTTTTCCCATACATTCTTTCCTTGAGCATCTTACTGGTGAGTAAGAAATGTCATCTCTGAAAGCACAGAAACCTCAGAGTATTTGGGGAACCTTGAAAAGAGTGAAATTTGCCCACATCTACAGGCAGTGCAGAAGAAATCTCGTGGTGATAATTTGGCTTGACTTTTTAGCCTCAAAAAGCTTTTAAAAGTCCCATCTGAGATTCCTTATTGAAAATTCCAGCAAAGTAGACTAAAATGTCACTGTAGCTGATCATGATTCTTACAGCACTTATGTAAGTAATTAGGTCAAATTTAATAAGGCTAAAATACTTTTCAAACACTTCAGTTTTAGTTTGATCATCTTTGATAGAAGTGGGATGACTGCAGAAAGAAAATATATATTTTATGAAAAACTACAACATACCCTGTGGGCATTGGATTTTAATTCTGTTCATTCTTTCATGTATTTTTTGAGATTTTAGAAAACTTATCTGTGATCTGAATAGAATCTTGAATTTTCTAGTTTCTTCCAATATCTGACTACAATTATACAAACTATAGTTTTCAAATTTTCCCCCATTTTTCTAGCTTGGAAATTATTATTACTATTTTATTTATTTATTTATTTTTTAATAAGAGGACGGGCTTTATTTCAGCCAGTAGAGCTTACAGCATAGAAGAATTCCAAATGGCCGTGCTTCTGGCTTGGAGATTAAACTTCTCTATTCCTGAATCTCTGAAAGTAAAACTTGGATGACTTATATAGACTTCCGATAAGCATCACAACAGTTTATCTATAAACAACCTTTGTGCCAATTTCTGTGTGGGATATTGAGAGAATCCCCCAGAACACTTCAAGCAAACTGCAAACCAAGAAACTCAAATTTCCAGTGCCCACCCTCACCCTCCCTGGGATGCTTAGAGCCAATAGCTAGAAATCTTTACAACTAGATTCCCTCGTCACCTGAAATCTGAATTTGTAGTTGGTTTTAATGATAAACATTTTGCTGTTATTTCTATAGGAACTCCTTTTATTAAATAACTGATGGGTCACACCATACAGAGGCCCAGTTTAGGTGGAAGCCACTTGTAATACTCCCTCCTCAAATAAGACTCAACTCTTAAAACTATTTAACTTGGTTGATCCATTTCTGGGACTTAAGATACCGATTCAGTATGTAATATTGCAGCCTGTTGACTGTGAAACTTCTTGGTGAGGTTTTATATAGGGAAATAATGGGGCTGAAGACATGCTACCCTAATATATGGCACCTTGGCATTTGAGAAAATAGCAGAGCCAGGAAGGCCATACTTGCCTTCTTCTGCCCTTTGTCCCTCAAGCAGGCTGTAAAACCTAGGTCTTCTGACTTTCTCTCTTTCTTTCTGCCTGAAACCCCTCAAATGACTGGTGTCCTGACCTATATCAGGAAGCAAGGAAGGTTACACAGGAATATGAAGAAAGGTTGACCAAACAGGCTTTGTTTGCTAAGTTTCCCCCAGTTTGTTACCATTCTGTTCTCAGATTATACTTCAGCACAACTGTCCATAAAAGTACACGTTTCATGTTTCCCTGGGTCTTCATTTCTGAAGCCTCGCATTTAGAACTTACATTAAATAAACGCATATGCTTTTTTCTTGTTAATCTATTTTTGATGTCATCAGCTATAAAACTTGTAATCGGTGAGGAAAAGATATAACTTCTTCTACCGTACGCATGGCAGGGTGAAAGACACCATTGCTGGTCTCACACTTCTGGCCTCTAGAATTGTGAAACATAATTCTTATTTTTTCAGCCACCCAGTTTATGGCATTTTGCTATTGCAGCCCTGACACTTTAATACAGGAGCCAAACTTAGAAACATGACCATCACGGACCTCATATAATTTGGGGGAGTTGGGGGACAGAGTCACTCTGTTGCCCAGATTGGAGTGCCATGGTGTCAGCCTCACTCACAGCAGCCTGATACTCCTGGCTTCAAGCAATCCTTCTGCCTCCCACATAGTTAGCTGGGACTAGGAGTGCCCTGCCCAATGCCGGGCTAATTATTATATTTATAGTAGAAATGGGGTCTTGTTCTTGCTTAGGCTGATCTTGAAGTCCTGAGATTAAGGGAGCCTCCTGCCTCAGCCTCCCAGAATGCTAGGATCATAGGTATGAGCCACCATGCCCAGCCCAGGCCTCATATCTTTTAGCATAATAAAATTTCTCTGCATTCTGGAAATAAGCACTGAGTAAAACTTATGCAAGTGGCATTTCAAAATTTGTTTGATAAAAGTGATCTGTTAAAACTGATACTTCAGCAATCTATACTTCAAACTTTGAAATCATAGAAAACAGAAAACCTCCATGGTCAACCAACTCCCTACACTGACTACCTCCTGACGTTGACCTAATTTTCACAGACTAGGGAGCAGCAGATCTAGGAATCCATATGGGAGGCCTTGTTCCTTTTGGTGACCATCTTTGCATGTTGACTACTTTGTTCCAGTTTCTGGGGTAGTGAGCTTAAAGAGATTCTACTTTTTTAGTTAAGAAATACATTCCAAAGGGAACTCTCTATGCTATGCTTTCCCTTTTAAATTTCCCAAGTATCTATTTGTCATGTGAAAGAAAGTATTTTAGCAGTTGTAATTCAAACAGAAAAATTTCTTTAGAAATGTATTGTGATTTTCTGGAACAATGTTGAAACATTTTAATTGAGGAAATATAGATACTAAAGTAACTAATAGTTTTATGATTATAGAAAATGTTAGTTTATAAGTAACATCTTGGAAGTCCAACAGTGTTAAATAGTAAACTAATTAGCTTATTTTATAATTGCATTAAATTTAAAAGTTATTCTTGTGTCAATCTTAATGGTCAAATTAATTTCAGAGAATTATATCTGATACCTTTTACTTATTTAATATTTTTTATAAGTAAATTCTAAAAAAAAATTAGATTGATTTTTCTGAAATTTTCTATAGCACCTGCATATTACCTTAAAATGTTTTGGATGAAAAATTAATTTTTCAATGCAGCACACATTTGCCTGACTTTTTAATACAGTGAAAGGAATGTGATTTTATTTTTGCACTTTAAAAACATAAATATGATCCTTAGTCATAGTTTTTAGGAGCAAGTGACAAGTAGAGAAATTTGTTTGTAGTTATTTTACAAGATCTCTTTTTTACATTAGTTGCAAATTGTCTTTTGGTCAAAACACACCCACATCTTGATGTGATTTGATTGAACACAACGGATCACAGTCACAGATGTGAGTCCTTTTTTCCCCAAAGAAAGGAAATTTCACTCGTTCTATTATGAGAGTTATGAAGTTTCCATCCAATAAACAGGAATTTGACCTTCTTAACTCCTTACTTCCATGCGGAAAAATTGGAAGAATTTATATACTGCAGCTCCTATGATTCATGTAAGAAGCAAGACATGAAACTTGTTACTTTGGAGATATTTTTAGCAAAAGAGTGCGACTTAATAGCCAATATAAAACAACAAGTGTCTAATAAAAAACAAGTTACCAATTAGTGCAATGAATAAAGCAAATTTAAGTTTAGTTCACTAAGCAATTGTTAAAAGAATTGCTATTTACTCAGATTTGTTATAGATGTGTTTCTATTAGAAAACAAAATCAAATGTTGATGGATAGGTTTATCATTTTCTATTGGTCTTTCTGGTTTCCAAAAAGGAAAAATATTCATTAAAAATCAAGTACCCTAGTTACTTAATTAGAAAGTGTAACTATTTGTTGCAAGATACATATTAACAAACTGAATCACTTGCCACTTACATGAAAATCTATCTACATAATTTCCAACAACTGATGAAGTTCCTGTTAGTTTTTTAAATTGTCTTTACTTCTTATGAGCCCATCTGAGACATACATTAGAACAGAAAAAATTTCACCATAACCACGTTGCCTTTGGCATACCTAGACTATAAACAGTAGTTTTATTAGGTGGGTTTGATGCAAAATGTCCTTGATTGTCACAAAGAAATAATTAAAAATATCATCACATCATTTTATATGCATTGTTAGTTGCTGGTAATCCAGTCCAAGTAATTTTTAGGAATGCTGAGTTTCTTGCCAATTATGCTAATTTTTTGTTTGTTTGTTGTTTGTGAGTTAGGCTGAGGCTGGAGGCAGTGGCATGATCTCAGCTCACTAGAACCCAGACCTCCTGAGCTCCAGGAATCCTCCTTTCTCAGCCTCCCATTGGTTACCATGTCTGACTAATATTTCATTCTTTTGTGGAGTTGGAGTCTCACTATTTTGCATAGACTGATCTCAAATACTTGGCCTTGAGCAACCCTCCTGCCCAATCTCTAGAAGGGGTGAGATTTACAGGCATGAGCCACTGTGCCAGATCTATTTTAAATTTAATGTTTAAAAGTAAAAAAGTCACAAATGTACTGGCATATAATTATGTCATAGGATAAATAAAATCTGCATTTTCTAATTTTAATGAATCTAATATTTCTAACTCTAAATTAATGTCTCCCATTGAGAATCTTTATATCAAGATGAAATATTAATTCTATTAGTAATGTATATCCATGATTTCCTTCATATAAAAGATCATTAATTACGAACTTAATCATTTGTTCAACTACTTTTTAAAATTTCAGATTGGGCAGCACCTGTGTCTCAAAGGAGTAGGGCGCCAGCCCTATATACCAGTGTGGTAGGTTCAAACCCGGCTCTAGCCAAAAACTGCAAAAAAAAAAAATAAATAAATAAAATTTCAGATTAATGAAAGTACAAATGGTTAGGTCCTATTGTCTGTGTTTGGGGGTAAAGTTCAAGTTTTAGTTGAGCCTTTCACTCGGGGCTGTACTGTATACCCTCATGTTGTGTGCCCATTAGATGAGAGGTCACCAATCCCCCCTCCCTTTCTCTCCTCCCCTCTTTCCTTCTCCCCTCCCCATATGAGCCCCACTTGAATGTGTGTTTTTCTCTCATGTAGGCTTATAGTTGTTTATCTACTGGTTTCATGTTACTATTGAGTACATTGGATACTTGCTTTTCCATTCTTGTGATACTTTACTCAGAAGAATGTTCTTCAGCTCCATCTATATTAATACAAAATGTAACATCCCCATCTTTTTATGGCTGGATAATATTCCATGGGATACATGTACCACAGTTTATTATTCCATTCATGGGTTGATGGGTATTTGAGTTTATTCCATGACTTGCCCATTATGAATTGAGCTGTACTGAACATCCTAGGGCAAATGTCCTTATGATTAAGTGATTTTTCCTCCCCTCTGGATAGATGCCTAGCGATGAAATTGACTACTTTCTTTTTTAACATAAAATGTTTATTTGTACCCAAATATGCATATAACCTCCAGAATTTCTATCTCTGAAAATACAATGGTAACATGAAGTGGGAAAAGGAGTCAGGAGATTCCCCAAGCTATGAAAAATAACAAACAAAACCCCTCTCTACTTAAAGGGGGGAGTTTCTGGAGACGAACAAGCCAGAAAAGAATTCTGGATCTACCATGTAATGCATAGATTCCTCAGTCTCTTCACCTGTGTGATGGATTTTCCCACAGGTTGACTACGGAAATTACATCAGTTAATGCGCAAAATGCTTGGAACAGCTCCTGGCTTAATGGAAGCCCTCCCCAAATGGGAGTTCAGATCATCAGTAATTTGCCCGACTCAGGTTACTTCAAGGAAAAGCTGTTAATCTACAGGACATTTCAGCTTTTAAAACATTAAAAGTTTTGTACATAAAATTTGGATATGAATATACTTTAGGAAGAAAATTACTTATTATTTTCCTCTTAAAATTGTGTTCGAATAGTCCTCATTTTTTTAATACACGTACCTAAATAAATAACAGTAAGCAAGCTATGGAGCATAGTACTTCTCACCCTCAGAATATGCTTGAACTCAAAGTCCCATAAAAAGTACTATTATCCATGCCCATGCCAGAAAAATTACAGGAGGATCTAAGGGTGGGGATGGAGCCTACCTTTCAATATTAAGGGTATTTATTGCTTATCCTGGAGTTAATTTAAAAGAATATGGGATTGTTTTTCTTGTCCTGCTCTACATTTTAAGTTCTTGCCTTTATCTATAGTAAACTAATCATATTTATGATAAATTAAAAATTTATATAAATTAATATATAATTAATTTATATTAATTTATAATAAATTAAAAATAAATAAAATAAAACAAATGTAAGCAACAGAAATAGAGGATATATGTATGTTTTACTATCCAATGATAATATTTATTTCTCAAGCATCTGTAGTCTTCTTCCAGGGATTCTGAGGTAATTTTTTATGTACTCACATCCACTAAGCTTCTCTTATTTGGCCTTATCTGCCTCAATCATTGAAGTACTTTCTTTATAATCTCAGTTATGCCCTAAACTCTCATTTTTACTTTTATTAAACTAGTCATGTATCATTATATTTGTGTTTTTGTTCAGTATTTCAAATAACCTCATAGGGAATCCCCTCTAGAAATCTCTGACATGGCCAATTTGACAAGTTCAACACAAGATTAATTCTCTTTCCTGTACATAAGACAGAAAAATCCAGTTTTCTCAGTTTCTCCTCACAGTACCACTGTTTCTTCAAAGTAGAATGTTAGATTTATGTTTTAATAATCTTTTCTTCATGCTTCCTCAATCTCCTAATTTAAACTATTTCCAAAATCTTGTATATTCTATTTATTATGCTATTTACTTAGTCACTATTTATGCATTATGTCTCTGCTGTTCTATTGTATACTCTTGAGAAGTTTTGAAAGTTGACCATGGAGGTCACCAACACAAACATGCCCAGGCTCTTCCTAACCTTATGAAGATAAATTTGTCATTATTGACACTCAAAAGCCTCCCCACTCTACAATAGAATGATGAACTAAGCTACGGTCAAAACAATGTATTTATAAGTACTTAAAAAAAACCTCCATATTTGTGTAATCTAACCAAATATATTGCGGGATATGACCGTATCCTTAAGTGGCAGAGTTGTTTTTTTTTTTTGAGACAGAGTCTCAAGCTGTCACCCTGGATAGAGTACTGTGGCATCACAGCTCACAGCAACCTCCAATTCCTGGGCTCAAGCGAGTCTCTTGCCTCCGCCTCCCAAGTCACTGGGACTATAGGCGCCCG
>CAUYRH010162497.1:0-22040 GCA_963574655.1 Perodicticus potto | reverse complement strand
ACAACTACAACAAAAACGTAGCCGGGCATTGTGCCAGGCACCTGTAGTCCCAGCTACTCAGGAGGCTGAGGCAAGAGAATTGCTTAAGCTCAAGAGTTTGAGGTTGCTGTGAGCTGTGATGCCACAGCACTCTACCGAGGGTGACATAGTGAGACTGTCTCAAAAAAAAAAAAAAAAAAAAAAAAAAAAAAGAAAAGAAAAGAAAAAGAGAAAAAGAAACACTAAGAAGACAGGGATAATATCTTAGATATCTTTTGCATCCTGCTTAATACCTGGCAGAATGCTCTGCACCATATAGTATACATATAGTATCAAATGAATATATATCTGTTTTTTTCCCAAGTCTTATTTTTTTCCAGCGCATAGTGTGTGTATGTATATATATAAAAATTCAGCTTCTACTAGAAAATTTACCATTTGATTATCTTAAAAAGTCATGTTGTACAATCACCCAATCCTGTTTAAAACAGCACTCAGGCCATTTATGTAGCTGATCTTGGATTAGCCCTTGCTGCACAGGGATGATTACCACTGTGGAAAGGAAATAAGGAGAAAAATTCTTTGAGATGTGTAAATAAAGAAATAGATATTATAATGTGCCTAGAACACTAAGTAAGACAAAAACATGAATAGCTCATTTCTAGTATCAGTTTAGGATTTTGCTACCGTAACTTAAAATAAAAATTGCTAAAGATTAGACCACAGATAATAGACAAGTCACATTTTTATTTCATTGGTTATCATGCTGGTCATGATGAATGTGTCACATAACAAAGGAATGAACTGGTTATTGCTAGCACTCCATCTTAAGCTGCATTGTTGCTTGTTTCTTTGGAAAGTAATAAGTTAATGAATAGATGCTGCTTTCTATGATACGGATGTCCTTCACTACTGGAATCTATTGAATTCAGCAATGAATACATATTCATGAATGTGCACTCTTCTCAAAATAGGGATTTAGACAGTCTACTCCATTAAACATAAGTTTATTTTTCTTCCAGGTGTCAGCCAGGGAATCAACATTTTGGTCAGTGGCCTTTTCATGATGTTTGTCCTAATGGATGCCACCTGGAAATAAAATCGACTAATGTTTAATGGAATAGATTTTCTAAATTTCCATCCTGGGAAGAGTAGTGTTTCATGAAGAAGTAATTAATTCTAAATATTAGAGAGGAATTAGACTCATAAATACAACTGTAGCTGAATCCGGTGCTAATTAAAATAAGAGATAAACAAAAACCATATAATTTACTTTCTTATTATATATTCATACTCTATTGATAATGCTAATATTTAGAGCCTACATGCCATCATTGACTTGATGTTTTTGCAGCAGAACTACTTATTTAATCATCCTACCAAGGTTTCTTGCATATGTGATAAGGTCAACTGTGTCATCTGTCAGTCTGTTCCAGTTACAACAGGTATGAACAAAAAAGATTTCCTGCATTTTGATTTAGTGACATGTCACGTAGACATACTCTCAGTATCACAATCATCTAAAATGGTTACTAAATATTAACTAATGTAGTAGTGTTAAATAAAATGTTCACACAAAACCTATTAAATCACATATCCCCAAACCTTCTTGGTTTTCTTCACAAGTTACTATCCATTTTTTTTCCATTTTAATTCATTTGTTATTAAGTCATTTGTACATAGATCATACCTACATTTACACCATTATGGGATTCATTGTGTCGATTATTTGTATAAATTGGAGTTCTTACATGCTACTAATCAACATAGCATTTTTTTAAAGAAATCCTTTGAAATATTCTGGTCATGCTCAATAAATAGATATACCAAAATCAAACTTAACATAGGCTTGCTAGATATAAAACAATACACACTTGACAAAATGGCAGAAATATAAGAAATAATTTTGCCAAATTTTCCTAGGTCAAGAGGGATGGGGAATGAGGTGGTAAAGGCCATAAATGTACATGCCAGATTCATACAGTGGTTTTTGTTGTTGATATTCGGTCAGGATCAACAAATCCCTTAGCACCTTCTGTTTCCATCACCATGGTAAGATACTAGGGTTAATGAATATAACACAAGTCCCTATCTCCTCAAAGGACTGTACACTTTAACAACCATTCTATTCTATTCATCCTAGGTGATCACTCAGGAATAGAGCGTGATCACTACGAGCAGCAGCCATGCTCGTAAGAGATGGTGGCCAAAGGCTGACATTTAGAACTTCATAATGGCCTAGTATTCTACTCTCTGGTAAGAACTGTCTCTGGTGTGGATAACGTGATGGCAGTAAAGATACGCTGTGGAAAAATCCTAAGTGGGAAAATTTTGCTTCTATCCATTTTTCAAAAAAGTATTCCCCTGACAGCTTGGTTTGATTGACAGCTCTTACAGACTGACCTAATGAACCTTCAGCTTGGGAGCCTTCACACATTCCCTGATAGGCAGTGAACTCAAGTTTTACTGTAGGCATCATCTCCTAAGCTCTAGTGATCTGACTAAAGTGGCGTGGCCTCCAAATACCACTGTGAACATTTATCGCAGGCCAATCCTAGCCGGAAAGTTGTCAAACTGATTTTTCAGCTTTTATAGTCCCTCTGCGAATCAGCTCAAATCACATTGCTCCAGGTTTAGATTAAGCATCTAATTGTGTATCCCCATGGAAAGAAAATACACAGTTGCTGCTAGGATTTTCCAAAGGGTGAATTACGATATAGGAAAACACCATGCAGACACAAGTGTATATGCAAATTATTCGCTTATTCTCCTGTACACTGTGAAATAGATTTTGAGGCTATTTTAAAGTTTAAAAAAAAATCTAATGCTCACCTTATAATTATTTTATTTTTCTGTTTCTTCCTCAGCCATTAGAGCTAGCTTATAAAATGTACAACAGTGAAAATGAGACATAAGGCCAGGGCAGGAGTGAGGCAAAAGTGTGATTAAAACCAAAAAATATGTCCTGTAGAAATAAAAATGAAGTCCCTGGGTCACATTTAGAGGATTCTTTTACACTGCATACCTTAGGTCTTAAAACAAAATTTCTCAAGAAAAATGTGGAAACCAGTATTACTGTCTATTAGAAAGAGGGAAGGCTTTGTGGATTTATTTCAAATTTTTGTATGACAACAGAAAGGAATTAGTCTAACTACGACCAGTTTTCTAGAAATAACAAGTAACTTACTTTGGAATTAAAAGAGATTCTTGCGACTCTAGTGCATGGAAGCTTTAGTTAACAAATCAATATTGAAAACCACTTTTATGATAAACATTTCATACCTCATATTCTCCAATTAAGTAAAACATTTATTACTCTAAATGTGAGATAAAGGGTGTGTTCCTTAGATTATGCTGCTTACATAGAATTCTAATTTTAGCTTTAAGTTGTCTTTCACCCTCTTAGAAACTAAAGTGACTAATCTGGATAGATTTTTCTATCTTTTTTCTTAAAATGTTGCCACAGAAATGAAGACATTTTAATCCACAGAAAAAGAAAAAAATACATACCACGCTTTTCTTAAATCACTTCTTAAGGCATATTTAATACAATGATTTTGGATTTGTCAGTCAAAATGCACATAAACATACCTCCACACATACACTCTGAAGCTACACAGCTACCACAATAAGATAGCATCAACATGAAATGAGGCAAGCACCAACAGATTTGGTAAATGTACTTTTCTTCTCTTTTTTTGAGACAGAACCTCATTGTGTCGCCGTTCGTAGAGTGCCGTAGCGTCACATTTCACAGCAACCTCAAACTCTTGGGCTTAAGCGATTCTCTTGCCTCAGCCTCCCGAGTAGCTGGGACTACAGGGGCCCACTACAATGCCTGGCTATTTTTCTGGTTGCAGTTACCATTGTTGTTTAGCAGGCCTGGGCCAGGCCCAAACCCGCCAGCTTCGGTGTATGTGGCCGGCACCCTACTCACTGAGCTACGGGCACTGAGCCAATAAATCTCCTTTTCTGAACCTCAACTACCACCTCTCAGGCTTTTGCATGTACTTGCAGTGTTGCTTTTGCAGAACTCTGGTAGAACAACAGCAACAACAAAAACAAATAAAGGTTAATTAACTTGGTGGGTTCTGGAGGAAATCTGTGGCAAGAGCTCTAAAATCATCTAGTTTCTATGTGTCCTAAGCACTTCAATCCATATTTTGTCTCTGTGTGCAGAAGAGGAGAAATATACTGATCATTGGTCACAGTAGCTGAAGTAGATGAGATATAGAATTCTTTTTCTTTTGAACACTTTAGTATAGAATCCAACCAAATTACTTTTAAGTCTCATACTCACTAACTAGAGATTTAAGTGGACATTTTTATCTTGTATACTTTCCTTAAAATGTTGATTTTATATGTAATATGAATGATTTTTTAAACAACTTACATATGTTGGTAAACAACATCTTCAATATTGTTGGTGTGGAAGCCACATAATCAAGCAATGATTCCATCATTGAATGAAACATTTGAGAAATGCTTCTTTGGAATATCTTTAGAGTAGACCTCATATTCTTTTGAATAGTTTTGATGACAGCAAATCTTTGACCTTTGATATAGATTTTAGCTTCTGAAAACAGACAAATATTTCAGAGCCAAGTCGGATGAATAACCTGGTTAAATAAGCCTTGCAATACTAAGGTTCTGTCAAACACTAGATTAACTATAAAGAAATGACGGATGGCGCCTGTGGCTCAAAGGATTAGGGTGCCAGCCCCATCCCATATGCCAGAGGTGGCAGGTTCAAACCCAGCCCTGGCCAAAAAAAAAAAAAAACCCGCAAAAAAAAAAAAAAAAAGAAAAAAGAAAAAGAAATGATACTGAATTTCTCTCAAGCTCAAATTCAAGTTACCACTGAACGTTAATTTGGATAAATAAATTTTGGTTGATCTGATAACAAAAGCAATAGAGTATATAGTCACCTGTCAGTATCCATGGAGGTTTGGTTCCAGGATTTCCTGCAGATATCAAAATCTATGGATGTTCAAGTTCCTTATCTTAAAGGGCATAGTATTTCCATGTAACCTATCCACATCCTCCTTTACACTTTAAATCTGCTCTCAATTACAGTACCTAATATAATGTAAATGCTACGTAAAGTTGTTATAAGGTATCATTTAGGGATTGATGACGTGAAAAAAAGTCTATACAAGTTTATACGGACACAATATTTTAAAAAATATTTTCTATCCACGGTTGGTTGAATCCATGTAAGCAGAATCCACAGATATGGAGGGTCAACTGCGTTCAGTAAAATACAAATCAATGCATATACATTCGTGGGGAAGGGAATTCTAAAGCAAGAAGTGACAGTTCATTTTATAGACTAGGCAATGGAGGCCCTGTACCTAATAGAGTCCTAGGAAACTAACTATTATACAGGAAAATGCTTAAAATATTATCTATATATATGTAGCCAAAATGATAATCCGTGGGGAAATATACCATGTTTCAAAACAGTATCACAGTGCTAGGATTAAGAGTGCAGCAAATATCAGTCTATTTGTTGGCACTTCCCATATCTCAGAAAATCTGCCCTTTCATACAGTTCCTGGAAAAGGTAGCAGTCCCATTTACCATGTGATCTTATCCCTACTCTGGCTGATTGGCCACAGGTTGGACACGTAATTCAAGGGGAAGAAATTCACGAGCTAGGCTGGACCAGTCAGATTCTGCCATAAGAATCTGAACTCAGAGAGACCAATGTGACATGAAAATAGGCCGTATCACAGTTGTTGCAGTCAAGTTCAAACAAAGGACAGTGATGGAGAAAAAGAGGAGACAGAGATAAGTGAGGCCATTGAAGGACAGACAAAACAACTTGTATTTCTCATTTTTCAATTTTGGTTTTAGTCCAAGGCACTCTATGATCTGACTGTTGTTTCCTATACTTGGATGTCCAAAACATTGTCAATCATATCCTTGAATAATCCCCCATCACTCAAGCTAGCTTGAGAATCTATTCCGTGTAACCAAGCAAGCCCTATGACAATGTGTTATTGTGCTTCTGGTCCTCCCTTTAGTTTGGCAATTTAAAAAGTCAGAAAAATAATTTTTAAACTGTTCACGGAATGCCTGAATGCCCAGGGAGATGAAGTGATTCACTTAAGTCACTCATAGAATGATAGGTCAGGGACTAGAAACCAGATCAAACTCAGCACAGACCCTGGAATTAGATGATCTTCAAAATGTTACTTAACCTCTTCTTGCCCCAGTTTCCTCCTCTATAAAAGGGAGCATCTAATAGGTCTATTGTGAGAATTAAATTAGTTACCATATAACACAAACAGTAATTGCTGATTGAACCAGTGGAGCCACCTGACCTAAAGGGGAGGCACTGGCCAGGCATGGTGGCTCACGCCTGTAATCCTAGCACTCTGGGAGGCCTAGGTGGGTAGATGGCCTGAGCTCACAGGTTCAAGAAAAGCCTGAGCCAGAGCGAGACTTCACCTCTAAAAATAGTTGGGTGTTGTGGGGGGGTGCCTACAGTCCCAGCTACTTGGGGCAGTGAAGTAAGAGAATTGTTTGAGGCCAAGGGTTTGAGGTTGCTGTGAGCTGCGATGCCACAGCACTCTACCAAGGGTGACCAAGTGAGACTCTGTCTCAATAAATAAATAAATAAATAAATAAATAAATAAATAAATAAAGGGGAGGCACTGTGGGTTCATCGGGGAGGTGGGGCCTCATGAAAGAAAGGAAAAGAAAAAAGAAGCCAAATAACATTCCTCCCATAGCAATGTAGAATTGGGATTCAAGAATCTTTGACTGGAGGTAGAAGGGGCAGTTAGGCCTGGGTAAATAAAGTTTCCCATTAAACACTAGCTTAAACACCTGCGAACTCTGTAGAGGACCCCAGAGCCACCTTGAAAGGAGAGCAAAGATCTCATTTTCAGGGATGCAGGCCTAGATGTAGGATATTTTCTGCATTGAATACCCTGGGGACTCTCTGTATCTCTTCAATAAACAGTTTAAATGGCTTTTTGTTCCTTCCAATAGAAGAGGCTTTCTTAAGTAAAATGCTTATTAATATTACCTTAACTTTTAGTATGAAAATTAAAAATCAAAAGTATTTAAATATACAGAGCACAGAAGGTAGGGGAGGTCCCAGATGCTTCCCATCTCAAACATATTTTCCTAGTGCTCTCACACTGTTTTCCACCATTGTCATACAATACTCTCATTTCTCTCCTTCTGGGTGAAGGTGCTTTATCACCATCTTATCACCAGGAACTAAACTGCACAGGTCTTAAGAATGAGTAATTAATCATTCTATATCCATTTAGCATCTCTGGATTCATTTTGTTTAACATGATAGATAATAGCTCAAATCTATATTCTTCCAATTAACATGTGAAAATGTTCTTTCCCGAGGTCCTTTATCCTTACAAAGCTAACCAAGCTCTAGAGCATATTCTATAATTAGCACCCTGAAAATATTTTTCAAAATAGCAAAACAGCAACCTGAGCACAAACCAGAAGAAAAATCAGACTACTGCAAATTATAAACAACTTCAGATAATTTATGGAAAAAGAATTCTACAAAGCTTCCTTAATGTCAGGATATAAACAGTTTTTAGTGCTATTTAGTTAAATGATAATTATAAAACTCATTGAACTGAATGAGAATTAGGATTGTCAGACAAATGTGTGTAAGGGGTTAATTAATTCATTTGAACCACACAGCTCTGCTGAAAATGGGCTCATTATTTTAAGCCACCAACTTTGTCTGCTTCTTAGTATTGTCCTCCATTCTCCATCAGATTTACCCTGTTGCACTCCCACCCTCAATAACAAATGTCAGGAGATAGAAATATTTAAAAGCAAATGTGAGCTAAAGGCATTTTGCAAGGGTACATCATGGGTACAAAGATGTCTGCTGGAACAGTGAAATGGAAAGATCACTTATTAGTATACCATGGTTCATAACATCCCAAAGGGTTCAATATTTTCATTACACACATAAACATACCCCCTCCTCCTTTCCAAATGCCTCATTACAGCTAAGCCTGGAGCTTTTCTCTTAAAAAGCTTTCCTCTGAAATTATTAATAATTTGAAGTTCCCTACAGGCCAAGGGTATTATTATAGTCAAAATGCATCAATATGTATATATACTTATATACTCTCTTTTATGCTATTTTAAATAACAAAGTATTTAGTGGGAACAGTAAAGAATTTATAAGCCATATACAGAAAAGCCTAGAGGAAGATGGCAATATCCCAGACACTAAGGAAACAGCTCTTGAAGCTTATTAGGTGGGTGTAGAAGACTGTAATAGGATTATGAGTTTTGGTTTAGCCTGTCCATCATTTCAAAATCCCCATAACTAAAGGGAATATCTTCATAGGGGTCTGAGTTTAATATTGAAGCTGCTTTATTTAATTCTTCCTATTTTATAATGCTGAGTGCTAATTAGTTCCATCCACTTTCTTCAGGCTTGTCAATAAGACAACTTGGGACCCAAGAACCTGCTGAATTATGGATTTACCAGTTCTGTAACAGCGTGTTCAAGCAACCTAGTTAGCTGCTCCAAAGTGTAATGTTATTATGGGCACAGAAAAGCATAAAATATTCTTTTGTTATCTTCTGCTTAAAAGCAAAAAAATAACTCCCTACAAGTAAACTATTTATTTTTGATGTGTGAAACATTTCAGATGCGTACAACTAAAATAAATAACATTTACTGTTACAAGTCTATTAGATTCTCAATAGCCATAGTGCCTGCTACAAACAAACAAACAAAAAGAACTAGTCGTACATTTCTTTGAATGAAGAAAAAAATTTAAAGGCAGAAAGACTGAGAGACAGAGCCTGAATGGCATGAGTCCCTCCATCTACCTTCACTCTTATTGACCCTGCATCCTAGCCTCCCTGGGCCTGGGCCTTCCCATCATTTTCCTACTCTTGGCATTTCAAATGAGTCTTTTTTTGTGCAGCTAGACTCTGGAATCAGCCCCTTAGGATCACAAATTCTGGAATTAGAAGTAATGTTAGAGATAAACTGATATAACCCTCATTTTAATTCACAAGTGAATTAATTAGGATCTAAAGGTCAAGTGACCTACTTAAGGTCATACAAGTAGAGTTGAAAGTTTGATTAGAAGATCTAATAAATGAATCCAAGTCTTCTCATTCCTAGTTCAACGCTTCTTCACTTCCACCTACCATCATAGACGTAACCATCTGATTCAACTGTGCTCAAACTTGCTGCCCTCTCATGGTTACTGGCCTGCTTTCTCCCTCTGAGATCCCCTTCTTTAGACATTAATTTTCTTAGCCATGAGAAACTGAGCTATAATCAAGAACTGACAAAACTCAACTTGGCCATGGCGATGGTGTGCTCACTGGCTTACTCCCCAAGTGTGTCCAAACTTCCCCTGCCTCCATAGGCTTCCATCTCTACCTTCCTTTCCTCGTTCCCAAAGGATGATCTTGATTTCTACCTTGTAAGAGTGAGTATATCTCTCAAGAGTTTCATCACCTGCCTTTGCCTAGATACCGATTATCTTCTACCTGCTTATCTTTGTGGTAGGGACAGCTCTCCTTTTCTCCCCTTCTAAAGGTTATGACACTTACTAAGATACATTCATTCCCTTATCAGCACCTTCAGTCTCTCCCTGCTTATTGCTGCCTTTTCTTTCAACCCAAACTGATAAAAATAAATGATAATAATATCAGCAATAATAATCAGCTAATTCATAGAAAGTGTAGAAAGTGCTTACCATGTGCTGGGTAACATTTTAAGTACTTTGCAAGTATTAACTCATTTAATCTTCATAATAACTCATGAGGTAGGTATTGATGACTAGTATTCTCGTTTTACAGATGAGAAAACAGACACAGCATGGTTACGTCACTTGCCCAAGATACACAACTAAAAAGTGGTACTGACAGAATTTATAAATATGAAAAAAAAAGAAAAACTCCTGATCTTCTATGAATACTTACAGAAATATTTACAGATAAAAATATAATATCTGAGATTTGCTTCAAAATATCCTAGGGTGGGAGTACAGACAAAACAAAATTGACCATGAATTGATCATTGTTGAAGCTGAGTGCTAGGTTTATGGGGGATACTTATATTAGTCTATTTTGTATATATTTGAAAATTTGGAAATAAAGATTGAAAAAATAAAGAGAGATAAAAGCATCGACTGACCTTTGGAGTCCCATGTCAGATAATGAAATTCCAACTAAGCCACCCAATTAGGAGAGGCACCATCCCAAGAACCATAAAAGGCTCATCGCATCTGTGGGTTGTTAGTGTATGCAAATTCATATATTGGATATGCATATGGATATGTACACATCCACATCTTTTCTCTCCAGTTAGATATAGGATGCTAGCTTGGGGATTTTTTTATTTATTTATATTGTTTGGTTCATCATTGGGATTTATTTCTCAAGTTCAAGGAAGAACTAAGCATTTCTTTAGAAAGAAGTCAGTTTAAAGCAAGACACCAAGAAGAAAATAAGCATGACTCTAAAGGAAATAAGAGGAGTGACATTAAGAGCACAAAGTTTGCCTCACGAAGGGATACTGAGAGATAGCAAGGGAACTGGAACATGGCAACCATTTACTGAGTGAGGTTGACAGGTATAAATTTCAGTTCGAGGGACTGAAGAGAAAATCTGGAACCACCACCAAGATGTAATTCAGTGAACAACAAAAAAGGAGCCTGCTAAGCAGTGACGAGGAGGTAACCAATGGTACAAACATACTTCAGATATAAAACATAAAGATATAAACATAATATTTGACATTCTTCCTTAAGAGCAACGAATTCATTTTTAGTATTTATTTACTTTTGTTATTGTTATGGTCTGATCATTATTATTCTTATTACTCTTATTATTTTTTGTAAAGACAGAGTCTCACTTTATCACCCTCTGCAGAGTGCTGTGACATCACACAACTCACAGCAACCTCCAACTCCTGGGCTTAGGCGATTCTCTTGCCTCAGCCTCCCGAGTAGCTGGGACAACAGGCGCCCGCTACAACGCCTGGCTATTTTTCTGTTTTGCAGTTCGGCTGAGGCTGGGTTTGAACCCGCCACCTTCAGTATATGGGGCCGGCGCCCTACTCACTGAGCCACAGGCACTGCCCTGATCATTATTTTTAAGGGGAAAGAAATGAGTAGCAATTGTACTTCAACAGCAACAGTACTAATAAGGAGGTATGATTATAAATACTGTTTTCTTTATGCTGTATATGTTTTCTGAGGAAACTTTCCCAATAGCTTGAATAATTTATAATTTGATTCAAATACTTTGCAATAGTTTAGAAATATGTAAATATTTCTTCTTTTATTCTGTGAAAAACTGAAAAAAGCAAGGGTCAACCAACAAAGGCAACATCAAACAGGGAAAACTTCACATTTGAGAAAAGAAGACATATTTTAAAACATAACTGGACCAATTATAAAAGAATAACGACAATCAGTTAAATATTTGTTTCCATGGCCATCTGGGAATAATGCCTCAATAAATAGCTCTGGACACTTAGGAGAGGAAGCTTAGGTAAAATAATATTGCATAATTTAACAGGATAAATAGCTATAGGGTAATTTCATTTTAAAATAGAAAAACCTAAAATAAGATCTCAGCTATCCGGAAACCTCAAAGAGTTAGTTGATCTGGATAGCTGAGATTTTACATATCTTAAATAGAAATATTTTTTAATGTTAACCAGCTTGTAGAGAAATCTTTTGAAGATGTATGCTTTGTTGCCTTCATAATCTATTGAAAATATATTTCTTCTGATTCACATAATTATTCTGGACATGCAATACTGTGTTGTATCCTAAATACCTAAGGTCTGTGGGGCACCCTCGAGGTATGTCTATTTGTTTCTTCTCTAAATAGACGAGATCTGCTCTATGCTTAAAGTCCTTTTTCATTTCTAAAATTCATTTTCAATTATTATTTTATTTATTCTAATGATACTATGTAATCAGCCCATGATAACTGAAGAGTATTATTAAAAAAACGAAGGAGGCAAAAATCACCCATTCATATCTGACAGCCACAAAGACTGTTTATACTTTGGCATATTACATCCTAATTTTTTAAAAAGCAACTATACATCTATTTTACATATTCAAGAATAATTAAGTTTTGTATCCCATAGTTTTATTTTCTAAGATGTTACCTGCTTTGATAATTAGTTCGTCTTCTCCACTATAATCAGGATGCAAACTATCAATTCTTAATGCTGCCGCCAACGGGTCTTAAAATGTCTCTCCACCTCCCAAACTGACTACACTGTTTCCCATTTACTGGAGGGTGAAAGCAACGGAAAATCAAACTTCATAGAATTGCATCTAACGTAAGAATAAACAGATTTGAGTGAGGGACTTGGAAGGTGCTCTTCTGATGATAGTTCACATGCTGTTGTTTAGGGAGTCGATCACGTTTCTTTTGCCGATTGGGGGATATTTTTTGCTTTTGCTTACTTTCAGGCATATTTTGAAGAGAGAGATGACATTTTCAGGTGGGTACGGTTGCTGGGATAGCTGAATTTCAAAGAAATGGAGTGTTCCCGTGCTGTAATGCTACAGAATACCATAAATCTCATGCCTGAATCTGACCTTGCATCTTTCTAAATGCACATCTAACAGACACAAAAGGACCCCCATTTAAGTTCACTTTTGCTGAATCAGCACCAATAATCTGTTATCGCTTCAAAAGAACTAATCCCTTACACATCTTCATTCTGAAGCCACCATGTACTTGCTTCAATATTAACCCTTATCAGCTCAGCGCCGGTAGCACTGTGGTTACAGTGTCAGCCACATACACTGAGGGTGGCGGGTTTGAACCTGGCCTGGGTCAGCTAAACAACAATGACAACTGCAACAAAAAATGGCCAGGCGTTGTGGCGGGTGCCTGTAGTCCCAGCTTCCTGGGAGGCTGAGGCAAGAGAATCACTTAAGCCCAAGAGTTGGGGGTTGCTGTGAGCTATGATGCTACAGCACTCTACTGAGGGCAACATAGTGAGACTCTGTCCCCCCACCAAAAAAAATATATATTAAACCTTATCACCCTGGATTATGCTATTAGTAAGTTGAACCATATGAAATGAAAATTTTTTGAGGTCAAAAATTAACATATGGGGGCGGCACCTGTGGCTCATCAAGTAGGGCGCTGGCCCCATATACTGAACGTGGTGGGTTCAAAACCGACCTCGGCGAAGTGCAAAACAGAAAAATAGCCGGGCGTTTCGGCGGGCACCTGTACTCCCAGCTACTCGGGAGGCTGAGGCAAGAGAATCGCCTAAGCCCAGGGGTTGGAGGTTGCTGTGAGCTGTGTGACACCATGGCACTCTACCGAGGGCGATAAAGCGAGACTCTGTCTCTACAAAAAAAAAAAAAAAAATTTAACATTATGGCTCATCCTAGTATTTTTTGTGTCTCTATTTTCATACTAGGCAATATATTCCTTTGGGGATACAGTCTATCTTTGTAGTCTCAGGGTCTGGCTATAATAAATATTATAATAAATATTTCTTTAAAATGTGAATATGATATATATGTATACATATATAAAATCGGTGAATACAGACTTAACGCTCTGACTTCACCAGGTACATCATGCTTTGTACTTGGTAAGGTAGCAAAGAATTCTCACTGTACTTCATTTATGTACATTTTTTCAAATTTTTTTCATTTAGTTTCTGAATCCCTTCTAGGATAGAGTTGTGCTGATTTATATGTACTATAGGTAGAAAAATGATTACTACAGCATTATTTATAGTAGCAAAAGAAATAGAAATGAACTTGATGTCCAATTTAAAGGATTGATGGAGTGAATTATCATACATCCATGTGTTCAAATAATATACGGCCATTAAAAAGAAAACATATCAAGATATTTATTAATATGTGAAAATACTTACAAAGATAAATTAAAAAGTAGGATCTACAATGGTGTATATCATATAACACAAACAATGTAAAATATGAATAGAAATACAAGAAAGAAGAAAATAAACCAAACTGTTAAAGGTGGGGGTTTCTGAATATTGAGACTGTAGACATTTTCCTTTGCCCTTACATTTTATGTATTTCTAAATTTTCTACAATGAGCATTATTATCTTTTGTTAATGTAAAACATTTTAAAAGAGAAAAAATATATGATGGTAACATTTTTCAAATTATTTGATCAAGAAAAGAGGAAAGACAAGAGGGATATGTCATTGATAAAATAGAACATACATTTACTTAGATAATTTCATTCATTCTACAAATCTTTATTGAGAACAAATTATGTGCCAGGTACATAAAAAAATCTCAGCCATTACTTTTCATATGGGTGACTCAGACTACTTCAGAAGTCCATTTCCATTGTGTTTTGTGTTTTATCCGTTAGAAAATGAAACCAAACCGAATCATTTTAGTCAGACTATTCTGGAATACTAGCAAAAGGCCACTGACCAATTTGTAACTCTGTAAGTGTCCCTCCTCATGTGACATAATTCCTTTTCACAGCCATATTCATCACTATCAAAATCAAATATAAAAAAGAAGAACCTCTAGTATGTGAGAATAAGAATCCACCCAGAATCATTTCTCAGGATGGCCAAACTCTGCATGACCCCAGCAGGAAGCCTAGTGTCACTTTTTAAAGCATGCTGAATATGTCATTTGAAGACAACCCTTAGACACTGATAGCTAAAATACTAATATTATGTTTCTGCTTCTAATAGAGCTAATGAGGACCATAGCCCCTCTAATCACAAGACAAAAAAATACAGTTGTCTCTAGTAATGAACACTTCAATCAGAACAACAACATGCAAATCTTTATGAAGATACTATTAGAAGTAGGAACGAGTTGTATTTCTTAGATTCATGCTCAACTATATCATTGTTTTTTTAAGAACAAGACCTTACTTTTGCAGTCCAAATCTTTCTTTTTTTTTTTTAATAACTAAATATACAGTATTCTTTTATTGTAAATTTTGTGTGGCCAATTGATTCTCCCAGAATATTTTCTTTCTTGTTTTTTATTGTTGGGGATTCATCGAAGGTACAAAGAACCAGGTTACACTAATTGCAATTGCCAGGCAATGTCCCTCTTATAAATGTGTTCCTCCCCCAACTAAAACATTTTAAGCTTTAATCCATCCCAGTAAAATACTGGTCGTATACATTTAAATTTTTTTCCTAGACTGAGAAATAATGAGAGAGAAAAAAAATCTAAACTCCTGGTGTTGCTTGTCCTTGATCCAAAATAATTTTTTTAAATGTTTTTCAAAATAATTTTTCTTTTAACAATTTTATGGCAGTAGCATAGCTTAGCCAAGAAAAGAAAATATTTTCTGTGTTATAGACACAGTCAAAAGAAAAGAAGTCTAAAGCTGAAGTATGAAAGCCAGAATATGAACAGTATTTCCATTGCTTTGTAAACCTGTTATAGCAGAAGCAATAGGTTTTATTATAATTATTTAGAAACCAAGTTCCATTTAGAAAATATCAGACTTATTGTATATTGAAAGAGTCTGATAGGCAATGTAACTGAGAACTCAATATACTATATTTACTGCTATTAATTAAGCACTCCATAAATTCTGCCTTACATTTTAATTAGTCATTACTTTAATCTCTTATAGATATAAATGAAGCCAGTAACATTTTACCTGTTTTCATCATAATGGCCAAACAATCATCATAAAATTTATCTAGCATCATATCTTCTAATACCAAAATCCTACTTGAATTTTACCAAAAACCTCAGTTCGGGGGATGAATCCTGGAAGATCTTCTGCAGCCCAAACAATGCTTCCCTTTGCCTTTTTTCTTTCTTTTCTTTTCTTTTCTTTTTTTTTTTTTGAGACAGAGCCTCAAGCTGTCACCCTGGATAGAGTGCTGTGGCATCACAGCTCACAGCAACCTCCAATTCCTGGGCTCAAGAGTCTCCTGCCTCCGCCTCCCAAGTAACTGGGACCACAGGCACCCGCCACAACGCCTGGCCATTTTTTGGTTGCAGCCGTCATTGTTGTTTGGCAGGCCTGAGCTGGATTCGAACCCACCGGCTCAGGTGTACGTGGCTGACGCCTTAGCCTGTTGAGCCACAGGCGCCGAGCCTACCTTTTTTCTTTCTTTGGGGTTTTTTTGTTTGTTTTTCTTGACAGGGTCTCATTCTGTTGCCCAGGCTGGAGTGCAATGGCATGATCATGACTCACTACAGCCTCAAACTCTTGGACTCAAGCTATGCTCTCACCTCCCACCTCAGCCACCCAAGTAGCTGGGACTATAGTTGTAGCACAGTCTCTCTGCCCAGGCTGGTCTCGAACTCCTGGCCTCAAGTGATTCGCCTACTTCAGCTTCCCAAAGTGCTGGGATTACAGGCATGAGCCACTTAGCCCGATGCTTCCCTTTGTAATATAACATCAGTCTTATAGCCGCGTGCCACGTTTCCTCACAGCATTTGCGCTGTGCGAGAAGAGGCAGACATCGTTACGTGGATCACACAGGACATTTTCAGCTACTGTAAAAAATTTGGGTTTCTCCTGGCAGTAATAAGAAGCCATTGAAAGATTTAAGTGGCACTGATTTCATATGGTAATAATAATAATCTTTATATACTTTAAAGCTCTGTTCAAATTTTAAATAAATATACTATAAAAGATTCAAATAAATTTCATACTTACTATTTCCCTTTATCTTCTCAGCCGCTGTAAGAAAGAAACAGAGTGTCTTCATTTGTAATTCACTTATGAATTAACTATTTTAAGTATAAAAAATGTACTATCAATATGAACATTTCCCCAAGTTTCAATGCTAAAAACATTGGTAGGTTGGGTGGATTAGCAATGGTAGATTTTCTAGAGGCTTTTTATTTTTTTTAATTACACATTTCCCCTCTTCCTTAAAAAAAAAAAAAAGTAAGCTTATCCTGTGACTTAAAGCTGTCACTCAAAATGGGCAGCATGTCTTAATGAAGCATAGCATGTAGGTATGTTAATAAAAGACACAGGCTATAATGATAGCACTTCAGAAAATTGTGGGACATAAGAGCTCCCAGATTCTTCTGGGAAATGAAAAGAGAAAGAAAAGAGACAAGGCAATTGTAGGTATCAGGACAGAAGTTGTGGGGAGGTGGGGGCTGCAGAATGAGAAAGTCTCAGACCTAAAACAGCTCAAGGACATACTGGAAAAATTACTAGAAAGGCACCTAGTGCTCTCACTAAATGCCAAGAGTGACATACAGGGAGACATAATATAGCTCCTTTTACCAAGTCTGATTTCAAAGAGGTTTTTATAATTAAAATTCATTCACACTCTCCTCATACTTTAAAAGAAACTAACCAAGCTTATGGTTCTAAAGCCATTTTTTCAAGGATGTCATAGGTTAAAGATTGTGTACATACTAATTTATGGCATGCAAAGATTCTCCCTACATTTTATACTGTAAAAACTGAGCTATGTAACATGAATTTATAATATCTTCTAGGATTTTTAGTTCTTGATACCCATGCATAACTTCCATTAACATTAAAGTGCAGATTTATATGTGCTCACCAAAGAGTGTCTATGTCTAGGTTTTAATAAAATAAAAGGGCCCAATCATCACTATTTATTTCCAACCAATGTAGAATTGGGAGAATTACCTAAAAGTCTTTTTATTTTAAAAGCCTAATGGTTATTTACTACCCTTCATCTAGATGCCACAGCACTTAAGAAACTTGCACTGATATTCACACAGTACATAACAATTGCTTGATCCACTTTTTTAAAAAGGCAGCTGCTTCTAGGCTTAACCATGCTACATAATGCAGGGACAGTACATGATAAATACCATAGCCAATTGAAATTGCATAAGCAATTTTAGTAAGTAGAATGTAAGACATACGGCATCATTCAATGCTCAGTATTTTCATAAGCAATGGTGAGCGGTGCTAACCCAGGACACAATGGTACCCACTAACAGGCACCATGGTAGGGCTCATTCAGACACCGTCCCCCCTCCCCCCCCGCCTTTGTTCTGCTGGCCACAGCTCTCACTCCTTGCTTGTCATTTGAGTGGGGATTTAGTCAGATGAAATTCCCTAGGATTATAATAGGAATTGTTTTGTTAAAGGCCTGCTAACCAATTGAAAATACTACCTTCCTCTGCCGCTCCTAAACAATCTTCTTTTTGAATGACCATCAGTTGTTTCACAAAACAAAACACATCTATATTGTGTAAAGTTGTTTACCTGCTAGTTAACCAGGAAGCATTATTTAGTTTTATTACTTTAATTATAAAAATCATAAAATAAAATGCGTATGCAATAAAAACAGATTGCAAAACAAATATCTGTCTTCAAATTGCCTTGGGACTGTTTATGGAGTGGCTTGGCCTACAGCAATTACTAAAACCAGATTTGAATGCTATTATAAATAGGCATAGGCTTTCCTTACATAACCTGTATTTATATTTATCAATAAAAGCTGAGATTTAAAGCTTGCAGTATTATCTTTGTGGGGAAAGCAGGGCAAATTTATTAACTGTGATCCCTTCTTTATCTCTCCGTGTTACATCTGGGACAACTCTGTAGTACTTAGGTGATATGACTAAATCTTATTAGTGGAGGGCTTTTCTATTTTAAGCACAAATCTGGCATTAAAAAGTCCCAAAGTAAAAAATTAACATAGCAAATGTCAGGAAATTAAGCAAATTAAAAGATACTGTCAATAGCATGCAGCGCTGTCAAAGGACTAATAACTCCAGTTAAATACTGTCAGGGATGGGTAGTAGATTTTTGAAAGTAGATACCAAGGCAAGAGAGACATTTAATGCCAAAGCATAAAAGATATTTAGAGCACGATAGCCATTATATTAAGCCATCAGTCCTTCCATTATTATTTTACCATTTGTATAGTTGACCCAGATGGGTACAAATAACAGTAGAAATCTGTAAGATTTTTTTTTTTTTTTACAGACAGAGTCTCACTTTATTGCCCTGAATAGTGTGCTGTGGCGTCACACAGCTCACAGCAACCTCCAACTCCTGGGCTTAGGTGATTCTCTTGCCTCAGCCTCCCGAGTAGCTGGGACTACAGGTGCCCTCCACAATGCCCCACCATTTTTTTGTTGCAGTTTGGCGGGGGCTGGGTTTGAACTCGCCACCCTTAGTATATGGGGCCGGTGCCTTACCAACTGAGCCACAGGTGCCGCCCAATCTATAAGATTTTTAAATTATCGGCTTTCACCAGTGCTAATCATGAATTATAACCAATGCTAACATAAGATTCATTTCCAATTCCACATATTTATGTTTCAAAAGGAGCATATTTAGGAAAAATATAAAGCATAAAAATTGTTAATGATACATAATCTTTTCGAATCAGGCTATTTCTTTTGATTTCAAAACTTTATTTCTCTTTCCATGAATGTTTAGGAGGCAGGTACTCAGTGATATAAATTACTCATGTGAATTCTGTTTCAATTATCCTAAAAAGAATCATGAATGTGGGGAAAGGTAATCCTTAACTTCGTGTTAGGTTAGAAAGAAAAACATTTATACTGGCTTGGCGCCTGTATGTAGCTCAGTGGCTAGGGTGCCAGCCACATACACTGGAGCTGGTGGGTTTGAACCCAGCCCGGGCCTGCCAAACAATGACAACTACAACCATAAAGTAGCCGGGTGTTGTGGCGGGTGCCTGCAGTCCCAGCTACTCGGGAGGCTGAGGCAAGGGCATCGCTTAAGCCCAGGAGTTTGAGGTTGCTGCGAGCTGTGACGCCACAGCA
Organism: Perodicticus potto; assembly: GCA_963574655.1. Taxonomy (NCBI): domain Eukaryota; kingdom Metazoa; phylum Chordata; class Mammalia; order Primates; family Lorisidae; genus Perodicticus; species Perodicticus potto. The sequence goes on along the minus strand of CAUYRH010162497.1, from coordinate 2,315 downwards.
CTCTACCGAGGGTCACACAGTAAGACTCTGTCTCAAAAAAAAAAAAGAAAAGAAAAGAAGAAAACCATTTATACCATAACAAAGCCTTAGTTCTCCTATTCTTCTGATACAAAATCTTGACATTATTAAAGGAGTTAGAAGAGTAGAACACTTCGGAGTACATATTGAATTTCTCACTTTAATAATGAAGATGTGGTCCTGTGTAATCTAAAATTAATTTAAACCTACTGAAATAGAAGTAATATTCTACTATGTTTTGTTCTCTCCTATTCAAATTTAACAAGTGGTAGCAGCTTTCAGGATGGCATGCACAAAAGATTCAAATTAGATGTCAGAGTTGAATAAGTCAAGTTTGCCACCTTCTATATTATTTGAATGGGATTTCACTAATTTTTTGGATTAACGACTTTTTTAGAAAATAATTTTCTTCTCAATACAAGTTATAGCTCTGTAAAACAAACTTCAAAAGCAGCGATCCTTTCACAAATAGTGTGATATTCAAACTGAAAAATAAAATGACAAGCAGGATGGGAAAAGAAAGGGAAAGAATTCCATAAAAGACATGCTTTAGAAGGGAAAGATAAACAAGGGAGGAAGCCTCAGCAAAGCCCTGTCATTCTCTGCCCCAAATGCAAGTCAAATTAAAACCAACCAACAAACACACACAAAAAACCAACCTTTTTGTTTGGCCACATACTAGTCCTCTGACCCAAATTACCATGTAAAATGTAACAGTGGCTTGTTTTCATTTTAGCTGTGTTTTTGACATTTTACAGCCTGTGGAGATTTTCCCCTGCATTTACATACAGAGCTAAGGCACTACACGTCATCTCTAAAGGGGAAGTTATTAGGATGGAACTTGCGGAGCCCCAGCTTTGGGTTGTTTTCCAATAGGAAGAATTGATTTGTAATTATTCATTCACACTCTCTTGCCCAGTCTCCATTATTCCTTGGAGCTGCATAGTCAACCAAGGTAAAATAAGTTGACGAATAACAACACCCGAGTAAGGCATTCGAATCAGGTAGCAAAGGCAAATCTCTGAGACCTACCCTACGAATGAAAGAATTTGGATCTACCTTAAAGCCAGAACTTCTCTGCTGAGAAAAACAGGAAGAAATGATGGCGCTGCAGCTGCGGTATTTCTGAAGTAGGACACTCAGAAAAGGGCACAAGCTATTAGTGTTTCTAGAAATATTACGTTTAATTCCTCTGTAAAAGATTTAGCAGCTTAGCGGAAAGCAGCAGCAGACAAAATAAATAAATAAATAAAAATAAAAAACCATCAAAGAATAGTTAGCTCTGCAAGGAAATTTGCTTAAACTAATATTAGAAAGAAAATATTTCAGAAATGGTTGTCTGTAATAATCTCATACCTCAAGGCTAGAAGAAAAGGTCATAGCTAATTGGTACAAAACAGCTTTGGACACACAGGAAGTGATATTCTGTGATGAATTCCACCTAACCATTACCCTTTTTATCTTCAATTATGCCAGGACATGTACTACATATTATGGAGCCCAGAAAAGCCAGATTTCAAAATTGAACTTCCTTTCCTTTTTTTTTATTTGCCACATTTAACTTTTATAACCCAATCCACTAGGAGAACAGAACCTGTTTAATTGTCGAGAAGGGAAGGTAAGTAGTAGGTTGAAGTTATGCATAATAAAAATGATTTTGCATGATCTGATTCAAAAAAATCACAATGAATCAAAGGTGCTATTTTCCCAGGGCCATACTTTGGTTTAGGTAAACAGATAAATGCATGTACTATGGAGTCTCAGTTTTGCTGGAGTTAGCCTCTAAGTTAAAAAAAAGTGATTGAACATAGATATATATTTCAAAATATTAGAAAAAATTAATAACATCAATTAGTTTATAAAGGAAGTGCTTTAAATTTTCTTCTGTTTTACATGCCTTCATAATAAAACACTATCCTTAGAGTAGAACTTAATTATAACCAGTTTTAATAAAACTATTACTTAACCTGAGTGAACTGGGGATGCAAAATTAAAAACTACTAAACCTACCAACCTGTTCTGCTTTATTGAAATCCAGAACTTTTTCCTTTTCATTAAACACATTCATACTTGTCAAGCTGTAAATGTGCAATGAGGTTTCAGGAACTTTTATGAAAAGGTATCTTTCCTTTGAAATTTTAAGAGTAGGCGCGGCCCCTGTGGCTCAACGGGCTAAGGCGCCAGCCACGTACACCTGAGCTGGCGGGTTCGAATCCAGCCCGGGCCCGCCAAACAACAATGATGGCTGCAACCAAAAAATGGCCGGGCGTTGTGGCGGGCGCCTGTAGTCCCAGCTA
>CAUYRH010162495.1:0-22794 GCA_963574655.1 Perodicticus potto | reverse complement strand
CGTTGTCGTTTTAGTGTAGCTTTGAGGCCATAGCAATATACCCATGGCAACAGCTTTAGGTTCTGCCTAATGTAAAATAAAAAAACAAAACAAAACAAACCCCCCTTTATAAAATCAATATTTTTTTTTTTTTTTTTTTTTGAGACAGAGTCTCAAGCTATTGCCCTGGGTAGAGTGTGGTGGCATTACAGCTCACAGCAACCTCTAACTCTTGAGCCTAAGCGATTCTCTTGCCTCAGCCTCCCAAGTAGCTGGGACTACAGGCACATGCCACAATGCCCAGCTAATTTTGTTGAGGTTGTCATTGTTGTTTAGCAATCCCAGGCCCATTCGAACCCACCAGCTCTGGTGTATGTGGCTGGCGCCTTAGCCTCTGAGCTACAGGCACCAAGCCAAAATCAAATAATCTTGAGAAAAGAATAGAGATGACTCACTCTACCTGATATTAAGAATTACTATATCGATACAGCAATCAAACCAGTGTGGTATTGATGGATGGCTACACAAGATCAAGGGAACAGAATAGAGATTGCAGAAATAGATCCTACAATTATGGCCACCTGATTTTTGGCAAAGGCAATTTAATGGAGAAAGAATTGCTTTATTTTTTTTTTCAGTGAGTGATGTGGGTACAATTGGACATTTCATAGGCAAAAAAAGAAAAAAGAACCTTGACCTAAACCTCTTAGTATATACTAAAAGTATCTCAGAATGGATCATAAACCTAAATGTAAAGCATGAAACGTAAACTTTTAGAAAGTAACATGAGAAACTTATAATGACCTAGGGTTAGGCAAAGAATTCTAACCAGGGCAATTTATAAAGTAAAATCAATAAATTGAAATTTATCAAATTTTAAAACTTTTGCTCTGTGGAAAACACTAATAATGAAAAGACAAGCTATAGACTGGGAGAAAATATTTGCAAACCATCTAACTTAACAAAGGATTTGTATCCTAAATAAATAAAAAACTCTGAAAATGTAATCATTAGGAAAACAACCCAATTAAAAATATCAAAAGATTTGGGCCGGATGCAGTGGCTTATGCCTGCCTGTAATCCTAGCACCCTGGGAGGCCGAGATGGGTGGATTGCTTGAGCTCAGGGTTTTGAGACCAGCCTGAGCAAGAGCAAGACCTCATCTCTAAAAATAGCTGACCATTGAGGTGGATGCCTGTAGTCCCAGCTACTGGGAAGGCTGAGGCAAGAAGACCACTTGAGTCCAAGAGTTTGAGGTTGCTGTGAGCTACAGTGCCACAGCACTCTAGGGAAGGCGATAAAGTGACACGCTGTCTCAAAAATAATACATCAAAAGATTTGAATAGGCACTCCGTCAAATAGCACACGCTCAGACACACACACACACACACAGTAAATAAACACAAGTGGAAGCATTGTGTAGAAGTCATGTGGTTTATGTGGGATGACCTCACTCCCAGCTCCAGGGAGTCCTTTTTTCACCACAATGATTTTACCATATAATCCATAGGTCAGGCAATATATGGCATTCCTGGGCCACAGGAACCGAGTCAGGGATAGTTCAACTGGCACAAACCTCAAGCCTTTTGACAAATGATTGTGGGAAGTGACTATATCTCCATTTGTTGCAGGCAGTCATCTTGTGACCATGATGAAGTATCCTGAAGACAAAAGTTAACACACACAAGAGGGCAGTGCTGAAATCATCAGAACCAAAGCTGATCAAACTGTGCCTAAAACCCACATTCCTCTAGACTTTTCAGTTACATGAGCTAATGTCCTAGGCTTGACTTGCATTTTCTATTATTATCTGCAACTGACACATCCTTGCATCTACCACACTTATTATCAAAGTCTACAGCATTCAAGATTTAACTCCTCTCACCTCCAGGAAATTTTTCATGACTGCTAATTATTGTTCTCCCATTTCCTCTGAATTCCTCCAGTCCTAAGAGACTGAGATAGCCACTTTACCACTTCTCTCTCAGACATAAAAATACACCTTAAACCCCTCTGGCACTCTTGTCTTGTTTTACCTCACTTTCCATCCTTTCCTTGACAATAGCGCTGACCCTGGTACAATATGACACTCAACATTAGTTACACTTATGACTGTCAGTATTTCTGTCTCCCCCTCCACCCCAAGACTCTTAGCTCCTACAGAGTGACAATCCCTTAACTAAATTCCTGGCTGCTTTACTGTTTCATGCTTTGACCCATAAAGATGGGTCTTAGCAGGGAGACAGGTCAGAGGCTAAAGGGCATCTACCTAAGCTTTACCAGTGTTTGTGTATCCCTCCCTAGTTAACTGCTTCTATGCCTTTTGCTAAAGAGGGAGCTACCTAGGTTCCCTTCACCTGGAACATCTAGTTTCAAAATTCCAAATCCTACCCTTTCCAATTCAAGGCCTACTCTAGAAGTTGGGAAGGCTGCAATTTACTGAGAAAGGGCATGTGGGAACTTTCCAGGTTGATAGTAATGTTCTATATCTTTATAGTGGTGTGGGTTACCACATTTGTTAAAAACACACAAAAATACTCTTAAAATATGTGCATTTTCATTGTATGGATATTTTACCTTAAAAAGGAATCACAAATATTGAACTCTAGCAAATGACATACATGCTGAATGTTTAAGGGGATGTGTACACATGTCTGCAAATTTGAACTGCATTTTCTTTTTTTTGAGACGGAGTCTCGCTATGTCGCCCTTGTAGAATGCCATGGTGTCACAGCTAACAGCAACCTCTAACTCTTGGGCTTAAGCGATTCTCTTGCCTTAGCCTCCCAAGTAGCTGGGACTACAGGCATCCACCACAACGCCCGGCTATTTTCTGTTGCAGTTGTCATTGTTGTTTAGCTGGCCCAGGCTAGGCTCAAACCAACCAGCCTGGGTGTATGTGGCTGGCACCATAACCACTGTGCTACAGGTGCCAAGCCTTGAAATGCATTTTTAAAAGATGGGTTGAGGCTTGGATAGATATGTGCGGTAAAGCCAAGTGTAGTGAAATGCTAACTGCAGAACCTGGGTGGTTGATATATGGGTGTTCACAGTACAATCACCTTGAGTTTCTGAGTATTTGAAAATGTTCATTGCCAAATTTTAGGGAAAAAAATAAAGGGTATGGGTTAACATCTCTGGTATTTTCATAGCCACTACCCTGCTTTAGACCTCGCTGTATCTTAACTAGAATCTTGCAACCACCTTAACAGTGACCTCCATGCTAGCCCACTTTAGTCTATTCCCACTCAAGTATCACCAGAGAAAACATTCTGAAACATAAATGAAACATGCATGATCCCATTCCTGCCAACCTCTTCTGGTTCATCCCTGACACCTGACACCTTACTGTACCCTGTACTCCAGCTCAATTCAAGAGCTTGTAGTTCCACTCACATATCAGGCTACTTTATGTCTTTCTACTTTTGCTTAAGCTGGCCCCTTTGCTTGAAATGCTCTAGCCCAATTCATCCTTCTGCCTTCCCTTGCCTGATGAATCAGAAGTCAATCAGGTATTACTTCTTCCCAGAAGCTTTTCCTGCTCCCTAGACTGGCTTGGGGCTCATTGTTTCATGATCCTCTAGAACCTCATACTTATTTGTAACATAGGACTTACCCCACTACATGAGTTCCCATATTTGTATACTAAACCTGAAAGATCAAGTCCTCCAATGGCATACACAGAGCCTGACCCACAAAAGCCTTTGATAAACCACTATAGAACAATTAATATTGAATTGGTATGGCTGACACCCTGATACCTTCCAACAACTTTGTATCATAGCCTTCTATCTCCTCTGCAAAAGTTTAAAGTATCTACCATCCCTATTGACTCAGCTATCTTCCTATGGACTTCAAACACCATCATCCTCATGAAGCCAACTCAATTTCTTGCCCCAGTTTAAAATAATCTCACCCATTCCTTTGAAGGTTTACTTTCTCTGTATTTCTTTTTATGAAATTATAGCCCTTGCTGGGCAAATTTTGACTTGGAAAAATTAAACTGCATTCACTGATCCCTTGAATGCCAGACACTGAATTAAATTCTTTAAAGACACTAGCTACTAGGAATCCTCCTGATAGCCCTAGGAGGTTAGGATTATACTTTAATTTTACAGATGACAAAATTGAGGCAAGGAAATATGAAACAATTAGTTCAAGATCACACAGATGACAGAACTAGACATCTCCTTTCCACCACAGCCCATTATCTCCAGATTGGGCCAGGTTTTGGAAAGTCTTGGGATCCAGAGGGTATAATAAGCAGTGGAAAGTCATGGAATGTTCTTAAGTAGGAGGGAAAGATGAAAATAGAACTTTGGGGAGATACTCCTGAAAGGTTGTATATGACAGAATGGAATGGAATGTGGAGGAGGCTGTTGAACTACTGATAAGGAAAATATAAAATAGGTACTGTATCTTATCATATTAATTGGAAAAGGAGATGACCTAATAAAGAAATGCATTTTAAAAGTTAAAAAGCTGAAACGGGGATAGAGGGGACCATCTTCTGTCTCTTGGGTTGTGTGAATGGCTGATCCTATGGTCATTGCCCTAGAAATGTTCTGGGATGTCCACCTTTTATGGATTGTAGAAGCCTAGGAAAAAGTCAAGAGTTGACTGTATCTTGCATGAAGGCTGTCTTTAGGGAAGCGGCATTCAATGAGACACTAGATGAGATAGTGCCTTCCCCATATCTGCAGCAACTTCCTCACTGGCCTCTCTGATTTATCTCTCCCATTCCTAAACTACTCCAAAGAGATCTTTTCTAAAAGCAAGTTGGACCATGCCATTTCCTGCTTAAAAATCCTTTAATGGTTCTTTGTCATTAATGGAATAAAGTCAGGTCTTTCGACAACCATCAGAATTATGTATCCTCCACATCTGGGGTTTTTAAATAAATATAATGCCTAAAAACTAATCACTTATGAACATATGCCTCCTCAAACTACATACTTCCTCTTGGAGATTCTGAATATATCCATCTTCCAAGTAAAAGTCACAGCTGCAGTTATGCTAAATTGCTTGCCCTTAATTATACACACGTTTTTTTCCCTATCTATTTTTATTCATGCTATTGCCTTAGCTTGGAATACTCTTCCCACTATTCTATGCCTGACTGGCTAATTACTTTTCATCTTTCAGCTCAGAAATCACTGGACAAGGAGGCTTTTGGTTCTCTGGGATGGACTGCCTGCTCAATATCCCCTATTCATCTCTATCAATACAATTTACCATATGATGCTCTTCTCCTCCATTTAACTTACTAGAGGGCATTCAATTTGGTGTGAACAGAGTCCTTATGGAGAGGCCTGTGTAAGTTGAGGCAGAGGTCATAACATAAGCAAGCAGAAATGGGGATCTGTATTCTGTACAAGTTAAGGCTAAGGATTCATTTGGGGAATCAACAGCATCCAGAGAGTTTAGGAACAACACTTTAAGAGGGCTCCACAGTTGAGATAATTCCATTTGACAAACATAGAAACTGATACCCAGACAAGCAATTTCTCCCAAATTACTTGGTTAGTCATTGAGAAGAATGGCTCTTAGCAACAAATCCTGTGCACTTTTTCACTGTATAATGGAAAAAGAGAACACAGAAGTCAGGTGTCTTATTTTCCTCCCAATTTTGAGATAGGAGCGCTCTGATCTGCTGACATTTCCTGCCTGAACTGAGGAATAAGGTGACCTAGACTCTAGCTTATCCTTGTAACCTTAGGGTGGTGACAGTGGTTTGTCCCTTCACTGAGGAAGATGGGATGGGAATTGGTGACAGAAAGAACCCAGCTAGGCATTCCTGCAAAGGTTCTTAAATCTCTCCTCTGTCCAGTTTCCTTTCTATAATTCCCCTGCCCCAGATATGGACTTTCTCTATCCAAACCCTGCATAATGCTGAGACACAGGTTGTGAGAACTGGAGGAAGTCATTTAGCTAGCAGATGCCAAACCTACACAGCCTCACTCCAGACCAGAAGAATCTCCAAGAAGAAATCTTCACTGCCTTCAAAATCCTTTTACAGGTGAATAACAGAGAGTAAGTAGCCCTGAGTCAAACAGAGTTAAGGTGGTAGTTAATTTGGAACTGAGGTTTCTAACATCACCTTGGAGCATCTCCTCAGAACACAATTTTCAATGCTGCATCTTACACACAACAGATAGTCAATAAAAATTTGTTAGTTGATTGAGCCTCAAAGGATTTTCTCATACAATGAAGGGAAAAGAACATGAGTTTGGGAGTTAGGCAGATCCTGCTGTGGAAGACCACTAGCAAATTTCCTTAACTATAAAATTGGGCTAATTACCTCACAGGGTTGTGAGGATTAAATAAGATATCCTAAATAAAAGCTCTAGCCCAACGTCTAGCACCCAAAAGGCACTTAATTATGGTAGCAATTATCAGTGAGAGGAGGTAAAATAGACTGACTAGGTTGGTTCTAGAACATATTATATGTGTGATGTAGAAAGGTTATACTGTTTCCTCATTGATAAGATGAGGATGTTGGTGAGAATGAAATGAGTCAACATATATAAAGCACTAACAGCAGTGCCTAGTACAAGGAAATGAGAGCAATGTATTAGCTCTGATAATTATATTCTATCCGTTGCACTGGCCCTAAGCATAGTAATTAGGTCCAGATTATACCACAAAGTCTGGAGGAGACGTTATAGAAAGGAATAAAAATCCCACATTCACAGAGAGGACACAAATGTAACCAGTAAAAACAGTCTGTGGAAACTATGAAAGCCCTCCCATTGAATTTGTCAGGACTCTTTGAGTTGTTGTACCCTTTCTTTTCTGCTCACTCTACTTATGATTATCTGCTTCAGATGTGTGAAGTGTATCCCTCCTGAGAGCAGGAAGCCTTTCTCTTTCCCATCTCAGGTATAAGGCTAGGCACCAGGAAGTGCCCATTAACAACTTGCTGAGGAAGAGATGAAGTACAAAGAGAAGGCAGTATTCCTGGACCCCACACCACACCACTACCACCACCACAAAAAGAAGAATGCCAAGCAAATCAATTGCCAAGATAAATCACTTTTATCTCTATAGGAAAGGAAGGATCTAAAAAATATATATAAATTACATTAGTAACACAACATAAGAAAAAAAGTGGGGAAAAAAAACCAACAGAGAAATCTGGATGATGCTACTTTATCCTATTTATAAAAAGGGCCTGCATCAGAAATTCACAATCCTACCCACTTCTAAAAATATATTTAGACATGTACAGAAGCGGTGGGCTTATTTTTAAATTGTTTGCTTTTTGTAAAAATATATTAAAGGTGAATAGAAATCCTCTCCCCCTATCTGAATCCCCAGCTCCCTGCTGCAGATTGGAGATCAGACGTAACTATCTCACCATGTTCTACACCTTGGTTACTACCACTCCCAACCCCTCCCCAACTTAACTTCACTTAAACCTGAAAAATAAAGAAAACAAAAACATTAGCTTCTTTGGAAAAGCATTAACTCTGAGGGTAACCTTGCTTTTCATTGGAAACAACACAACAACAAACAGGAGGTTCAGAGACCTCAACTAAACAAAACAAAAGTCAGTCAAATGGGTGATGGGTTTCAGTTCCACAGAAATTTCTATGAAAAGGAGGGGAAAGAGGCCTGGAATTAGGGGGACTTGCTAGCAATTAGCTGCCTTTGAAAGGTCAAGAGGGACTGTTAATGGGCAAATGGGCTGGGGACCCAGTCTTGGTTATAGCAGTCAGGCAGTTGCCTGTACAGGGACAGAGGTTTCAACTGCCCTCTTCTACCTTATGCTGCCTTGAAATCCCCCAAATTAGCAAAGCTGCGTAGAAACAGAGGGAAGAGGAATAGGGAACTCACATGCTAAAGGGGAGGTAGCCAGGCCTTTTGCCTTTGGTGTGACTAGATGGAAAACTGCTTGGCCCCTGGGGTCCCCAAGGTAAAAAAAGCAAATGGGCTATAAGAAACCTCGATTCCAAGGAAGGAGTAGAGGCAGAGCTATGGAGAAAAGAAAGACAAACTGCAGACACAAAGACAACAAAGGAAGCCCTACAAATTCTCTATGACCTGCATGGTAGCTGCTGAAATCCCCAAAAGCACTGTGTAAGCTAGGGTGAGGGTGGAGTGGGTGGTAGAGGGCAAAGAAACACTCCACTTGGGCAATGCCAAATGAAGGAGGGTAATTTTCCATCAAGTCCAGATTGCCAATGAGGCAAAGTAGGTGAAAGGTGGGGTACTATCTGGACAATGGAGACAATCCACAAAGGAAAGAAAGGAGAAGGGAGGATCAGATGTCCTGCTCCTTCACAGATAGGCATCTCTTCTTGTCAGCTTGGGCTCCTGAGTGGCCTGTCTGCACCTGTTGTCTGGAGGTACAAAGGCCCAGGAGTGAAGATATCAGTCCTTAGGTCTTTTTCAGACCAAGACTTCAATGGAGAAAGAAGCATGGAGGTTCCCAATGGAGGACCCAGGGGTAGGCTGTCCTGCCATACCCTTTCCAGAAGGTCCAGGCGGTCCTCTGTGGCACAGGGTTGTGGCAGGGTTATTTGCTTCAGTGGCAGGTGCTTTCAGGTTTCTGGGAGATGATTTTTCGCTGATAAAGCCCAGCCACAGTAATGGGCTGCAGGACTTCAAAATTCAGACAAATCCTGGAGCTCACTTTAGGACAAGGGACTTCATGTGTAGCCAACCAAAAGTAGCCAATGGGCTACAAATTCATGGTCAAATGCTTGGGTATCTGTCGTCTCTCCACCTTGAAAAGTGACAGGAATCTCCTTTCTTCTAAAGGATAAATTTGGTCGGTCTTTCTAGGCCACCTCTGGAAATGGCCCACAGTGGGGCAAAAAGGAGACACTGGGCCCTCTTCATTATTTCCATCAAGTATTTGGCAAGAGAGGGTAAGGACCACAGCTTTCTTCCAAGAACAAGTCTGAAAGTGGCGCACATCCACTGGACTGGGGGGAAGAAGGGGAAAGAAAAATGGGCAGAGGTGGGTAGGTGTCTGGAGATAGGGCTGCAGTTGCAGAAAGTGTTGAGCCCTAGACTTCCCATTTCATGGCCATTGGAATATCAAAAGGGCTCAGGCTCTCCTCATGCCTCTCCTCATCTTGCCTTTTAGCTCTGGGGACAATGGAGATAGGAGTAAAACAGAGGGTTCTAGTCAGCTGGAAACCTCTCCCATTTACCTGCTTCTCAGAGGTATAAAGAAGGAAGGCAGGATGCTCTAGTGAAAGTGGGGGAGTGAGTTAGGGAGTTACAGTAGGGGTCCATGGAGGAGTCCATGCCTTTGGTCAGTCCCAAGAAAGCAGGACAATGAGCCTCAGCACCTTGTCTGGGGCAGAAAGGATCCAGGAGCACCCCGAGAGTTGACAACAGAGAAGGCAATGGGGGTGAAGTGGTAGGGGATGGGATACAAGAGGCTCACAGAAGTAGTTTGCCATTTCTATGGATTTTCAGGATACGGCCGAGTCTCTGCTTTGCTGTAGCCAGGCCCTTTTTGGGGCGCTTTCCTGTAGAAGGGAAAAGTAAGCAAGAGCTATGGCAAGTTCTTCAGCAGCAACTCTGGCACCAACTTTCCTCAGACCGTTCCTCCCCACCTCCATTTCTCTGCCCACAAAGCCTCCCCATCCTTGGGCTGTATCTGGTGAGAAGACCTCCTTAACCACTTTCATTTAGTACTACCTTGGCTCTTCTTCCTATGACCACCTGTAGCAGATACAGACTCTCTGGATACATAGTGTTTGTCTGGTTCTTTACCCCTGATTTCTTTGGTCCCAAACATTTACCTTCCAAAATTCTGAAGGGAGGTGAATGGGCTTCCATGGCCTTTTATCCTGCCCACAAGCATTAGACAAGTGCCTGGTTAGTGATTATAGCTGTGTCCTTGAAGTTGCTATTGCCAGGGCCTTATTTCATTAGAATCTCCCATCATAATCTGCCTTCAATGTCATACCAATCTCAGTGCCCTTCAGCTGCATACACTAGGAGGCTTAAGTCTCCTCTCTCTCTCTTTCCTCTTTCTCTCTTCCCACATCAAATCACCTCCCAAGTCCTATTTGATCACTTCCATATTTGATCAGTTTACTCCCTCCCTCTCTATTCCCTCTGCCAAAGCCCCATCCTATCTTTATTCCTACCTGAACTTATATATGTACCTCCTTCCTAGAGTTCTCTCCTCTAGTTCACCCTCCACTCTACCCACCAGAAGGAGCTTTCTAAACTCAAACCTGATCTTGTCTCTAAATCAGACAATGTCTTTCAATGGCCCATAAGATCCCAAAGTCTAAGCACCTGAGTTTGGGCCTCAGCATCTCTCCCTAGTATTTTTCATCTACTAGGGCACTTAGGATTTGGAGCAGGTGACTCTAAGATCCCTCAGTTTTATAACCATATGGCTACTGTACCTTGTCCTGCCTGATTGCTCTGGGAGCCAAGTGAAGGGCGCCGCTGTGTCAAGAAGACACCGGGGGCCATGGGTGTAGTGCTGCGGTTTGTCTGGGCCATGCCAAAGGCATTAGGACGAGCAGTATACTCATGGTCAGCAAGACTTCCTGACAGGGCCTCTTGTTTAGGCTCAGGAGGAGGCAGAGGTGAGGAGGAGGTGAGAAGTTGTGGTGCAGTGGCCAGAGTTGTGGCTGGTACTGTCATGCTGAAATTGGAGTTTTGAGGGCGAGGCTGTTCTACCTCCTTCAGCAAAGACTTCTTCTTGATATATTTTTTCTTTTGGGCCTTCTGCAGCTCCTAAAACATAAGCCAAGTAGAAGGAGAGGTTTATAAGTAGAAAAATGAAGAAAATGTCCCAGAAAAGGAACTAGACAATGGTCAATATGGTTTTGGAACCCACCAACCCCTCCCTACCTCCACCAAGTCTAGCCTGGATGTACACACAACACACAGGCCTTCCAATACCAGAGATCATCTCTTTGGTATCATCTATCCTTAAGTCATCATTGCCGCTTATTAGTGCACTGGCAAGAGAACTGTAAATGAGTTTGAAGTCTAGGGTTTTGGCCTAGCATTGCTACTAATGAGGTGGACATGAACACCTCTAATAATAACTAAATTTACAAAAGCAGCTTAGGCATTTTATATAATTTTTCTCATTTAATCCTAATAACAGCCTGAAGAAGGAAAAAAACCCTTATTTTATAGATGAGAAAATTAAAGTACAGAGATAATAAGCAGCTTGAACCCAAAGCCTCACAACTGAAAAGTAGTTAAGTCCATTATTTAACCAGGCATATCTGAAGACACACACTCTGTACACTTCTCAAAATGGAACATTTTAGAGTAGAAAGATTGTTACCTTTGGAATGAAATACCTAGGTTCAAATCTATACTTGTGCTTCCTAAATTGGATGACTTTAGTTGGAGTTACTAACCTTTCTGAACCTCATCTGCCTCATGTAAAACAGATTTAAAAAATCTGCTTTTCAGGGTTGTTGGAAAGGTTAAATAAAATAATGATGTAAAAATAGCACATAGTAGGTACTCAACAAGTAGTAAATTATTATTCTGTCTTCATCTCTTATAATGACTTCTCTTCTTCTTGCTGGTCTTTTTCTTTGAGCAGAGGACACCACAATCCTCCAGGTCACCAGGTCTAAAAACCTTAATTTTGGATGGGGGAGACAAATAAGGAGTTGTATCACTCCTCCCAATACCTTGAATTTCATCCATCCATTGCACTATTGATCTACTATCCACTGCATAGTGGGTACCTATATAGTGGGCGTCTGGTGCCCTGAGAACCTGGAAAAGTGGTGCTGAGAGCATGTGAACGACTTCACCTTCTGAAATGCTACACAGCCACACAGACCAACCCAGTGATTACATTTCTTTGCTTTCTGCTGGCAACACAGGCCTCCTACTGCCTTCGGAAGAGATCTGACAGGCTGTGGCTACCATAGGAATTCTAGGGGACAAGAATAATATTATTAGTAATACATGCCAGGCACTCTTCTAGTATTACTCATTTAATACTAACATGGACCTGAGAAGTAAGAATTATAATCCCATTTTGAGAATGAAAAAACTGTGGCACAGAGATAGTAAATCATTTTCCCAAGGTTACAGAACCATTAAGTGGCCAAGGTGGGATTTAGATCCAAGCCATTTGGCTTGAGAATCTCTTCCCTCAGCCACATTGCTACTCTGCCCATACCAGGAACTCCATTTCTATTCCTTTTCTGTCATCTGACTCTGAAAATTACCTCTTCATATCTAGGATTACTTAGCCTAAATTTCCTGTCTTTGTTGCCTATCTCTTTCACATATAATTTATCCAGATATCCCCACAGATGAATAAATTGTCTTAAGATAGGATCACTTTTACCTTGCCAATTCAATTCCCTTACTTAACATTGTTCCCCACTGACATTTGAATTCCCTGGCCTGACATTCTTGGTCTTCCATAGTCTGGCTGTTTACATTTAGCCAACCCATAATAATAACCATAAAAAGCTAACATGCCTATAGTCCTTATTCTTCAAGTTCCATTCTAAGAGCCTGTATATGTATTACCTCATTTAATCTTAAGGCAAAGTCTATAAGGAAACTGAGGCAAAGAGAAACTAAGTAACTTGCCCAAGTGATAGAGCTAGGATTCAAACCTAGGCAGGTTGGCCCCAGAATCCATTCTTGTAACCATTATTTATTTTTATACTATCCCCCAACATGAATCTCCATTCCAGAAAGATCTGTTCATTCATTCGTTCATTTATTCATTTAAACACTCACCCCAGCACTGACTAAACACATATGCTTACTACAGTGGGGATATCAACAAATATATTCCCACTCTTGAAGCATTTATAATTTAATAAGGAATATAGAAAAGTATACTTATGACCATAAGTACCATGAGAAAATGCTATAGAAGCACAGAAGGTAGACACTGAAACAAAGTTTTGGTAGGTGAAGTGAAGGACTGTTAGGTAAGGCATCTGAGATAGTATGGTTCCAGATGGGCAGAAGAAATAACTTGTGCAAAGGCACAAAGGCATGAGACAATCTGATAACACTGAGTGAACTATGAGTACTGTAGTGAAGTATGGCTGGTGTAGAGTATGAGGGACTGGCAGGAGGTCAGGAAAGAGAGATGACTAGAGACCAAATCAAGAGGGACTTATATGCTGCACCAAGGAGTTCCCTTCTCCTGGAATACCTCCCTGTCTCCTACCAAAATAGTCTCTAAAGCTCCTCCCCAGTTTCAAAACCACTTCTTTGAGGTTGTCTCTGATAAACCCAAGTAGAATTGAGCTCCTTACAAGGCACTAAAACTACTGTTTTCACACTTTTATTCATCTATTTAGTTAAAGCCGTTTATTTAAAGCTGTTAAATTTAAGTCCATTTTTATTACATTACATCTTACATGGAATATAAATAACAGAGAGAAGTTCTGGTCAAAGAAGGACCACCTGGAGTGCTTGGTTTCTGTTGGCTCCCAACAATAGCGTCCATGACATTTCTAAGCAACTCTAGAGCTCCATATAACATAGTATGAAAAACATCATTCTATTAAATTTCATTTAAATTGAATTTAATTATTGAATTATATAAACATTTAACTACTTAATTTTATTTAAATGGCAAGTAACATAAAATTTGAAGTTAGAGGATATGAGTTTGAATCTTGTCTCCTCCATTTACGGGCTGTATTATCCTGGACTAGTCACTTAAAGAGAGCCTCATTTTCTTCACCTGTAAAATGATGAAAATATCACCTATTGAACAAGGCTACTGGGCAGATTACATGAGACATTGTACATGGAAGCATCTAACATAAAGCAGATGCTCAATAGTGCTCTAAGCTATAGAATGTAGTATAAGGCATTAAGGAGATATTGATAAGGAAAGAACCAAAAGATTCAACTCCAAATAACTCCTGGAGTTGCTAACCACATTATACACATTAAAGAACTATGTAAACTATAGTGCTAGGAGATAAACTTGATTCTAATGAACATGACCCTTTAGGACAAAAAATAGTGAGTGAAATTTTCTTGAAAAGCAAAGGATGAAGATCAAGATAATAGTACATACTCTGGTAAAAAAAGGGTAAGAAAAATCCCTAATAGACTGCATTCCAATACTGCTGAGTGGCTGAAAACCTTCAATATACTCAGCTGAGTTACCTCCTTAGGGCTTTATCTGAGGGCAAAGGATGAATCCGGCCCTTCTCATTTGAGAGGTTTTTACACACCAAGAAAGGCAAGTAGAATCTAAAAGGGTTTTTCTCTGGCTGCATATTTTTTCTCATCCTAAATCATGTCAGCTGTGTAATGTGTCACTTGTCAACAAGTTGGGATGTGAAGGACATAGGAGGGGGCTGAGATACTACCAAAGATAAAGATCAAAATTTACCCAATCTATACTGAGATAATGATGGCATCCTATCAGCCTGAAGATCTGAGTTTTGAGGCTTATCTAAGTCAAACTGCAAATCAGTTGCAGGGCCATTGCCTAGGGTGCCAGCACCTACCTGCTGAGCCAGTTTTGCAGCTGCTGCAGCCAAGCCGGTCTCAATGGAAGCTACCCGGGTCCCCTCACGCACAGGACGGTCCTGCTTTGGTAGAGTTGGGGTCACACGGGCTATAGGAGAAACAGAATGAGAAAGTGTCACTCTCTAAGATATTTATCGGAGTGCCAATCCTATCCCCCACCAAGCTTCCCAAAGGTGGTCTCATTGGTCTTCCTGATTCTAGCTTTTTATAAAGCTAGATTTTGCTTTGTATCAGGTAAAAAGCTAATTTACAAATGCCCACAGGACATATTAATTACAGGATAAAAACTTAACCTCCCAGAATTGGCATTAAAGGTTGTCCATGTTCTATTCCTGGCTCATCTACCTCCCCAACCTTATTTCCACGTCCATATTCTCAGCTTCTCCAGACAAATGGATTTTTCTTATACATACAGAACATGTACAACTCACCTTCTCTCTCTGTGCCTTCATTCTCACTAGCCAAGTGGCCTAGAGTACCCTCTTCCTTTTTGTCTGCCTATTCAAAACCTGACCATACTTCAAACCTGCCTAAGAAATCACTTTCATAGGAAAAACCTCTACGACCTCTCTGGTTCCACTGAACTCTCTTTCCTCTGAACTTAAGATATGTACAAATTACTTGATACATAGTACATACCACCTTGTCTTATTCTCTAATGTTCATGTGTTATTTTGTCGACCAACCATGCTACAAGTTCCTGAAGAAGACCATCCATCTTCTTATATAACTCTTTTATGATGCCTTCCCATACTTTAATCAAAAAATACTCATCCCACCTTTCAAAAGTAAATGTATTTCAGGATAACCAAACAGCCCCAGATGATAAGAGATAGATCTTTACAGAAGAATGCTAGCTAATAAATGTAGAAGGAATGACAGAATTAGTAAATCACAAGTGTGCAAGTCCTAATGAAACAATTGATTCTAGGGAACTGGATATTCACACAGCACCAAAGTATTATCTCACAGATTACTTGCTAGTATCAAAACTAAAAAGCTTACAACAATTACATTATACCACTCCCTTTAACTAAGTATTAACTTTAATGTCATTAATAAATGTAACAAAACTTCATGCACCTCCTGACGTGATGCAATAGGAAATTCACAGCATCAACTGAGAAGTAGTTTTTTGTTAAAAAGCTAAAAATCAAGTAAGCCAGTCATATTACTAGCAGTGTTTAGGAAACACAGGAAAAACAAGTTAAATGACACCTTGAGAAAACAAGCAGACATTCTAAAAAATGGCTTTGTCTCTCTTTTTTTTGAGACAGAGTCTCACTTTTGTCACCACTGGTAGAGTGCTGTAGCATCATAGCTCACAGCAACCTCGAACTCTTGGGCTTAAGCGATTCTCTTGCCTCAGCCTCCCAAGTAGCTGGGACTATAGGCGGCTGCCACAACATCCAGCTATTTTTAGAGATAAGGTCTCGCTCTGGCTAAGGCTGGTCTCGAACCTGTGAGCTCAGCAATCCATCTGCCTCGGCCTCCCAAGTGCTTGGATTACAGGCATGAGCCACCATGCCTGGCCTGGCTTAGTCTCTTAAAAAAACAACGTCCCAAGGAGACAAGCAGATAAATCTAGAAGGTGGGAAATGTTACAAGGCAATTATAACCATTTTTACAACAAACCAATAGCATAAAACAAAGAGAGGACTACTCTAGATTGAGATACAAAAGATGTGACAGCCAAATGCCAAGTGACCCTATCGTGATCTAAACAAATCTATTTAATACCTTTTTTGATTAGAGAATTTAGAAAATTTGATTAAGGACTTGGAATAAGGTAACATCAAATAATTATTATTAATTTTATTATGTATGATAACAGAATTGTAGTTATGTGAAAAAGTCTATATTTTGTAGAAATACACACTGAAGTACATGGGGGAAATGACATAATATCTGGGGTTTGATTTAAAGTAAAAAAAAAAAAATTAAAGTACAAAGTGACAGATAAAGTAAATATGGAAAAAAATCTTGATAATTGTTCATTCTTACTTATGGACATATGAGAATTCACCATACTATCCTATTTAATGAAAAAAGCTAACGTCTTAGGAAAAAAGTGTGCTGGTGGTGCTGACTTAGATTTTAAAACTCTTTGGTTGGTTAGATATTGCTATTACATGTAGGAAGGAGAATTTCTGTATAACAAGTATGTGGAGTCTAAAACAGGTTTCTCAGGAGGCTGAAGTTCTTTCTTCAAAGGTAACATTTTCTTTGCTTAAAACATGATTCAAAGCAAATCTAGCAAAAATATCTTTGCATAATTTTGGATCATGGATACTTGACTATCTTTTATATTGTTCTCCATAATTTTGTATGTGTGATGGTTTTAAAACATGGCCCTAAATTCTTTCACAGCTTCCCTATTGATATGTGGGGACTGTGCCCCCTTCTTGAATCTAATAGGGTCATATGGTATAAGTGATAGTGCGTGACTTCTAAGGCTAGGTCAGGAAAAGCAAATTCAGTTTCCACATTGCTTGTTAAAACATTCAACCCTTGGAGACCTAAGCTGCCGTGTAAAAAATTTGTTTGCCTTGACTGCACTAGATCCCATTAGATGGTAAGGAAGCTAGTTATATGGGGAAACCACATGATGGCACTTTTAGTCTTTGAGTACTTCCAGGCCAGGCACCAGAAACATAAGTGAATGAGACTTCACTCAGACGATTCAAACTTTCAGCAACCAAGTCACCTCCAGTCTTCAGAGTTTTTTTAGTTGAAACTCTAGACAACATAGAGTGGATACAAATGATCCTCACTGTGCCTTTTCCAAATTCCTGACCCAGAGAGTACATGCTCATGTAGGTGGTTGTTTTAAGGTGAAATAAAAAAAAAAAGTCCTTGATCAGACCTGGGAGGTAGGGGTGTGAGTGTGTGTGTGTGTGTGGTGGGGAACTATAAAAGATATTGTGGGGAAACAATTGTGAAAATTTAGTTATGGACTGGGTATTAGAAGATCTTAGAGAATTATTATTAAGTTTCCTAAGTATAAAAAAACATAGTTTAGGTTCAGCACCTATATCTCAGCAGCTAGAGCACCAGCCACATACAAAGGAGTTAACGGGTTCAAATGCAGCCTGGGCCTGCCAAACGATAATGATGACAATTACAACCAAAAATTAGCTGGGCACCTACAGTCCCAGCTACTTGGAAGGCTGAGGCAAGAGAATTGCTTAAGCCTGAGAGTTTGAGATTGCTGTGAGCTGTGACACCAGGGCACTCTACCAAGGGTGACATAGTGAAACTCTATCTCAAAAAAAAAAAACAAACATAGTTTAGTTACACAGCGGGGTGAGATTCTTAGGAGATACTTCAGTACACAGGGTAAAGTAAGTTATGATGGCTCCTTATTATTTAAAGTGCCTCAGCAAAAACTATAAATAGATAAATGAAGCAACTACAGCAAAATGTTAATAATTATACAATATAGAGAATTATAGAATATTGAGAATATGGGTGTTCATGTGCTATCCTTCTACTTTTATGTATGCTTGAAAATTATCACAGCAAAAATTTTTAAATAATGAACAAGATTAAGAGGTCATAATAACCAAACACAATGTAATCACTGAATAGATCCTGGTTTGGAAAAGCTAATTATAAAATACATTTTTGATAAAACTGGGGTAAATTTTAATTATTTGGTATTCAAAATAAAGTATTTGATATTAAAAAAAATAAATGTTACTTCACTTATCAATATAATGATACCGTGTTTATGGACGAAAACATCCATTTTAATAGATGCATACTGAAATATTCAGGATGAGATGTCGTGAGGTGACATCAGTAAAAATGGCAAAATAAGGACTCCAAAAAATTAATTTCTCAATAAAAATAATAAAAAACTAGCAAATATTGTCAGAAGTTTTTTATAAATCTAGAAATTAACCAAAGACTTGTGGCAATCTCAATCTAAGAATAATGAGATTTATGGCATTTTAACCTGCCCTAGACACATCCACCTTTCCTCAGCTCAATACTAGCCTTGAAAAGTAACAGCCCAAATCCCAAGTAATATATTAAGCATAAAGGAGCTGGAAATTTATTTCAAAGCCGTGCTAAAAGCCTGTCTCTCACTCCCTGGTAAATTTATTTAAAAAGTTGAAATGCAAGTGCTTATGTCATAGCTGCTTATCTTGAGGGATAACAGTTGTGGCAAATACTAGATTAACCCAAATGCTTAAAACAAAGCTAAAGAATGAAATATTCATTGGGGATTCAAAAATTCCAACAATTTTTGGGGAATCTAGAAAGGCACATGCATGTGTAAAGGCTATAAGACTTAAGGCCCCAAGAACTCATCTGTGCTGAACTCCAAGGCTCTGCAGAAGCAGTAGCTAAGGCAGAGTTGTAAACTGTCCGGCTGAGTGTTGAAGACACACCCCAACACGTACACAAAGCTCCTCAGCAAGCCCTAGGAGATTCACTGGTTCCAGGCATTTAATGAAATCTCTGTATGATCATTAGATGTCTACTATAAGTAGAGACACAAGTGGCCAGACATAAAAGGTATATAGACTTTACAGAATTAGTTCAGAAAAGTCACTTAGCAAATAATAACTACACCAAACAGCAAACAATAAACCTTGAGGAGTGAAGTGGGGAAAACGTGATTCCTGAGTTGTTGCAGTATTTAAAATGTCCAGTTTTCAACAACAAAAAAAAATTATAAGACAAAGAAAGTAGAGCCACACACAAGAAAAAAGTAATTAGTACAAATTTTCCTTGACATCCTAGGCAAAGTTGGACAAGGACTTTAAATCTGCTATTTTAAATGCTTTCAAAGACTAAAGGAGACCATGCCTAAACAACTACAGGGAAGTATGAGAATGATGTCTCACCAAATACAAAATACTGATAAAGACAAATTATAAAACAAATAGACATTTTGGAATTAAGAAACAAAATAACATCTACCGTGACAAACCATGAAAAACAAAAAAAGCAAAATAACTGAAATGAAAACTGCAGTATAGGGTTTCAATGACAGACTCGAACAGGTAGAAGGAAGTAACCCGGGGGATATATCAACTGAGATTATTCAATCTGAAGAACATAAAGAAAAAAAAAAAAGAATGAAGAATATGAACACAGCCAAAGAGACCTGAAGGATGCCATCAAGTTTACCATCATCTGTATATGAAAGTCCCAGAAGAACAGAGAAAAGGGAGCAGAAAGACTGAAGAAATAATGGCTTAAAACTTTCCAAATTTGATAAACAAAAAATAATCTATATATTTTAAGAGCTCAACAAACTCCAAGCTAGACAAACTCTTAAGAGGCCACACAACATAACCAAAAACACAAAGACAGAACCTTAAAGGATCAGAACAGAAGTAACTCATAACATAAAAAGGATTCTCAATAGGACTTAGTTTATTTATCATTAAAAACCATGGAAGCTAGAAGGCAGTAAGATAACATACTCAAAGTGCTGAAAGAAAAACACTATCAATCAAGAATTCTAAGTCCAAAAAAACTATCCTCCACAAAAGAAGAAGTTAAGACATTCCTAGGTGAACAAAATCAAAGAATTTGTCACTAGTAGATCTACCCTATAAGAAATGCCAAAGGCCAGACTTCAGGTTAAAATGTAAGGACTCAACAGAGGTAGAGGAAAGATGGCTGACCAGAGCCAGCTTTCCACAGAGGCTCCCATCTAGAAGGAGAGTTAAAGGACAGAAGTTTAGCAAGTAAGCCGACGGTTTGAATCTGAGCCAAGAGAAAGGTTGAAGAACGCACATCAACCCTGGTGAGGCAAGCTGCAACTCCAAGGAAACAAACAATAGGTACAAAGTCCATTGCCAAGCAGACGGGAGTCCCCTCCCCCAAGAGAATGGCTCATAGTATACTTTCTACATACAAACAGAGAACAAAGCTCAGATCACCTCCTATTTTATCCCACAAAAGAGAACCTCTAAAAACCGCAACTCCTTCTCCAGAGAGGACCCACCAGTGTGCCATGGCACTCTCCAGCCAGGCATAAAACTGTATAAAACTGTATATACTCTCTACCTGCAATTCTGAACTCCCAGCACTCCCCTCCACTCTCACCCCAATGTCTGGAAGCCTGTCCCCTATGGACTCCTGATTCTTGGGCATTTTCTCAAGAGGTGTGGACAAGGCGTGGGCTGTTGCTGGTCTGTGCTGATACTGTGGCACAGAAGTAAGAAGATGGTGAACTGAGGGAATCATATGGGAGAGGGAGAGGCACTGTCCTGTGGCACAAAGTGGCAGTGGCAGTGGCAGGAAGAATAGGGCTCAGACCCTGGAGGATATTTTGGAAAGACACACCCTGCCTCTCTGGGCAAAAAGAGGAAGCCGGGCATCTTCTCTGGTGGGTGGCTGAACAGATCTGGGATGGAAACACAGGCCCCATGAGTAAAGGGTATGTCTGAGGTGGTACCTGCCTGGGTAGAGTACTGCGGGGATGGACTCTAGAATATGTGCACAGAGATGGCATACTCCCAGGGTAGGGCTAAGCCAGAAGGACTGCTAAAGTGAGCCTAAGCAGCACCTGGCCCTCAAGAGATAATAGCTGAGACAAATGCAGGCGAGAGCTGAATGTGAGCTCTAACTGCACCAGCCCCAACACAGAGTGCAACGGAGACAGACATGTCAGCTCCAGGCAGCAGCACAGACCAGGGCTGAGTCGCGGTTTCTGTGAACTCAAACAGCACGTGGTCCAGAGGAGAATATAGGCAGCATAGAAACAAATTCTTTCAAAATACAAGTGTCAGTAACATCAATCAGGGGCATGGCTAGAACTGAGTGAACCAGCCCAGCTTCCATTAAGCACCCGAAGTTGTCAGGCCTCAGCTCCCCCTACCAGAGAGTGGCAGAAGCAGCGGTCTGGTTGAAGAACAAAGATCTCCCTGTGACTCAGGTAGGCACAAACCCCTGGAGCATCAGTTCATTGGAGGCAACTGGGTCACAGCCCTGAGGCATCAACCTTCTGAGACTAATCCATTTGCTGGGTGGGTCCTTCTGACCTCACAGAACACCACAGCGAGTCATACTAGAGCTGCCAGCACATCCCTGCTATCTAGTTGCCGGAAACATTTTGAACTCTCCCATCTGAGACTGGTGCTGATTGGGACAATTGATTTAGACCTCTTGAAAAGGGCCAATCACCTGAGGACTATCCAAAGTGGTACCCTGTGTGTGTGGTTGTGGGAATGTTTGATTTTCCTATTTCAGTTGTTGCCCATTGGGGGCAGGGTGACTTAATTGCTGGTATTCCTCCATAGCTGAGAATTCAACCCAGAGTAACTGATTCACTCGGGTAGGACAGAGACCAGCAGAAAACAAGACAGCCACTTAGCCCACCATACCAAGCAGGTCCCCAGTGTCTCAGGCCGTAGCACTCTAAGGGTCCTTTGCAAAGCTCTAGGGGAAAAGGTATAGACACCAGTCCCAGCTCTTCGGCAAAGGGCTAGTTAATCCCTATGCCAGGAGCCCCCAACCCAATCTTACCTTATCTGCTCATCTAGCCAAAAAGTGTAAAATAATCATGGGGTGGAATCAGCAGGAAAACTCCATCAACATGAATAATCAGTAGATCAACTCCCCCTGGGAACAACATGGTGGACACAACACATGACGCCATTCATAAACAAATGGCTCAGATTTCAGAAATCGAATTCAGAATTTGGATTGCAAGTAAGATTAATAAAATGGAGGTAAAGTTGGAATTAGAAATTCAAGGAGCATTTTAAAAGTTGTCTCAAGAATTCAATAAACTCAAGGACAAAAACACCAAAGATTTTGACACAGTGAGACAAGAACCTGCAGCCCTCAAAGGGCTGAGAAATACAGTAGAATCCCTCAATAACAAAATGGAGCTGGCAGAAGAAAGGATTTCTGACACTGAAGACAAAGCTTTTGAATGCTCCCAAACACTCGAAGAGGAAGAGAGGTAGAGAGTAAAAACAGATCATTCTCTCAGAGAGCTCTGGAATAATTTGAAGAATACTAATATTAGCCTTACAGGAATTCCTGAAGGCAATGCAGTTGCTAGAAAGGCACACAGGCTCTTCTTCATGAGATAATGAAGGAGAACTTTCCAGACATGCCAAGAGACTCTGAAATTCAGATAGCAGTCAGTTTCAGAACCCCAGCATGACTCAACCCGAATAAGACATCTCCTAGGCACATTATACTTAGCGTTGTCAAAGTTAAAATGAAGGAGAAAATTATGCAAGCAGCCAGATGTAAGAAAAACATAACCTACAAGGGGAAGAATATTAGAATGACTGCAGATCTCTCTGCTGAAACCTTTCAAGTCAAAAGAGGGTGGTCATCGACTTTTAA
>CAUYRH010162494.1:0-15610 GCA_963574655.1 Perodicticus potto | reverse complement strand
ACACAGAAAATAGAATAGAGTACATTTTGTGGGAGGTGGCAGGTAGGCTCTGAGTTCAGCTTCTTCTCCTTCCTTCTTGTTGGAATTTAAAGTCTCTCACTGAGTTCTCTGCTTTGTCTTCAGAAAAGGGCCCTTCCCACTGTCTTTTTTTTTTTTGCTCAAGGATGTGGAGCAATAAGAACTATTTCTCATTGCTGATGGGAATGCACAACAGGATCACCACTCTGGAAGACGATTTGGTGGTATCCTATAAAATTAAATATATTCTTCACATACAATTCAGCAATGGTGCTCCTTGGTATTTTCCGAAAGGAGCTGAAAATTTAAGCCCACACAGAAGCCTGCACACAGATGTTGACAAAAGCTTTGCTCAAAACTACCAAAACTTGGAAGCAACCAAGATGTCCCTGAGTAGGTAAATGGATAAATAAACTGTAGTACACCCAGACAGTGGAATATTATTTACTGCTAAAAAGAAAGAGCTATCAAGTCACGAAAAGACAAGAAAGAAACTTAAATGCACAGTACTGAGTGAAAGAAGCCAGTCTGAAAAGGCTGTATATTGTATGATCCCAACTGTATGACATTCTGGAAAAGGCAAAATCACAGAGACATTGGAAAGATCAGTGGTTGCCATGGGTTAGCAGGGAGGGAGGGATGAATAGGTGGAGCTCAAGGGAATTTTAGGACAGGGAAATTACTCTGTATAATACTAAAATGTTAAATGCATGTCATTAATTTGTCCAAACCCATAAAAAGTCCAACACCAGGCTCAGCACCTGTGGCTCAATAGGCTAAGGCGCCAGCCATGTACACCTTAGCTGGCGGGTTCGAATCCAGCCTGGGCCCGCCAAACAACGACAATGGCTGCAACCAAAAAACAAAGAAAAATGGCCAAACATTGTGGCGGGCACCTGTAGTCCCAGTTACTTGGGAGGCAGAGGCAAGAGACTCGCTTGAGCCCAGGAATTGGAGGTTGCTGTGAGCTGTAATGCCATAGCACTCTACCCAGGGTGACAGTTTGAGGCTCTGTCTCCAAAAAAAGAAAAAAAGTCCAACACCAAGAGGGGGCCCTAACGTACACTATGGGCTTTGGGTGATAATGATGCTTCAATGTAGGTTCATCCGCAGCTGGTGATAAACTAATACCCTTGGTGGGGGAGATTGATAAATGGAAGATGCTCTGCGTGTGTGGGGGAGGCAGTTTTTGAGAAATCTCTGTACCATCTGTTTAATTTTTCTGCGAACCTAAAACTGCTCTAAAAATTAGTCCATTAAAAACTAAAAAACAAAAACAAAAAAAAAGGACATTCCCAAGAAATGCTGATGTGTCAGACATGGTGCAAAGCCCTTTCCTTGCATTATTGCATTTGCTCTTCACAACAGTCTGCTGAGATAGGTACCATTTTCATCCCTGCTTTACAGATGAGGAAACTGAGGCATGTACCATCTGGCTGGTAAACAGTAGAGCTGAGATTTTGATCCAGGCAGACTGGCTCCAGAACGTGTTCTCTTGGATGACATTGCCTATAGCTTTTTTTTTTGGAGGGGGGGGAAAGAGCCTCAAGCTGTCACCCTGGATAGAGTGCCGTGGCATCACATCTCACAGCAACCTCCAATTCTTGGGCTCAAGCGAGTCTCTTGCCTCGGCCTCCTGAGTAGCTGGGACTACAGGCACCCGCCACAACGCCTGGCCATGTTTTGGTTGCAGCCGTCATTGTTGTTCGACAGGCTGGGCTGGATTCGAACCCGCCAGCTCAGGTGTACGTGGCTGGCGCCTTAGCCCATTGAGCCACAGGCGCCAAGCCGCCTATAGTTTTTTGAAAGTTTAATTAGAAATCTCACATATATAATTGACAGGCTCTGTGGAATTCTTTATCCCTGACTTCCCCAAGTCCAAACAGATGCTAAGAATATTCACTCCAGTGTGGTCCCCTCACAGGCCAAGCGTTCCTCTTGTTGTCCTGCTGAGGCACTTCCGGAGTTAGGGTGAAGTGTGTGACTGGGGAGTATATAATTCTGACCCATGACTTCAAATCCTGCAGCCTTAGTTTCTTTTCTCAATTGTGAAATGTCTTTTGAGCCAGAACAGGTTAAATTCAGTTAAAAGTAATTCAAAAGGGCATCATATTTTAGTAATATTCTAATATTGTCAGTAAGACACAAACTTATAAAGTCATTAGCTGTGTTATTATCAAATGTTTTAAAATTAAGTATTGGTCATGCACAATTTTAAAATTAGAACTACATAGTGGATACTAAAACAGCCATGGTACAGTCTCAAACTCTGAAGACTGTTTTGAATTTTGAATATGTTCCCCACTGTGGGTAGGATTATGTACTAGGTACTTTCGCTCGAGAAATGCAGTCACCAAACAATAAGGAATCTTTTCTGCTTCCTTCGGATGTTAAATACAGTTTCTTGGTGTTTTTGAGAATTAAGTTCTGGTGAAAACGGTGGCAACTCAGAGACTAACATTGCTGAGGCAGTGCTTATGCCTTCCACTCTGACTGTACTTGAATGGATATAAAAGTGTTAATTTTTAATTTTTTTTTTTCACTTTGGCTGGGGCTGGGTTTGAACCCACCACCCTTGGTATATGGGGCCAGTGCCCTACCCACTGAGTCACAGGCGCCACCCCCTATTAATTTTTAATATATTCAAAATGCGTAGGTTGTTTCAGGAAGGAAGGATGGTGAAGTACATTTGCTTCTTGCAGGACCAGGAGGGCTACTTCCTGGCACGCAAGCCCCTTGCTGGCATTGAATCCTCTTGGCCACCCTGGGGTATACCAGGGGCAGCGTTGCCATGACATGGCCTTGCTGTGTGAGGTCTTGCGTTGATTCCTAATGATGAAACCATGTGGCCTTTTTCTTCACACCGTTTTTCCCCGTAGGGAGTGTCTGCTATCAAGTGCTTGAAGATGGGGGGTCTGTTGGTGGGCTCTGGAGCCGGATTGCTGGTCTTCTGCAAAAGCCCTGGCTATAAACCCATCAAGTAAGTTTTGGGGCTCACAGAGTTGGGATGGGTAGAGACCACTGTAGGGACAAATGCTTAAAGCCAGAAGCTCAATGATTTTGGCCAAGTGATATCAGGTTAAAGAATTTGTCTTCCCGTTAAAAACGAATGGTTGGAATCAGAGTAGATGGTGGTTTCTTTGCCAATGAAAAGACAAAAACTTATGTTGAATCAAACCACAGTAGTCGGCTTTTACCCAGAGAGACGCTGCCCATTTAATAAATACGTAAGTTCTTATTTAGCTAACACTTTAAGCCATGACAAAAGAAGTATGATGTTATAAACTTATCTAACAACCTCAAATTTTAAACACTCAAAATTGGGTTGTTCAATAAAATTGATTATGCAATAAGTGCCTGTTATGTGAGCTGCATTGAGATAGTAGTTGATGAATTCGAATACAAGTTTTAAATCAAAAAGCTAACATTCACCCTCATTTCTGTGTGCCAAATACTGTGCTCTGTACTTCTCATGGCTCATCGAATTAAAATAAAATGAAATAAAACCTTATACGTTGCCATTGGCAAATACTTATTGAGCACTTCTTCATTCCAGCCAGTGTGTTTGGTGCTATTAATAAAATAGAGAAAACGGCTCGGCGCCTGTGGCTCAACGGGCTAAGGCGCCAGCCACGTACACCTGAGCTGGCGGGTTCGAATCCAGCCTGGGCCTGCCAAACAACAATGATGGCTGCAACCAAAAGATGGCCGGGCGTTGTGGCGGGCGCCTGTAGTCCCAGCTACTTGGGAGGCGGAGGCAGGAGACTCGCTTGAGCCTAGGAATTGAGATTGCTGTGAGCTGTGGTGCCACAGGACTCTATTCAGGGTGACAGCTTGAGGCGCTGTCTCAAAAAAAAAAAATAAAATAAAATAAAATAAAATAGAGAAAAGAAAAGTAAGATACAGTCTTTGTCCCCCCTAGAACTTATAATCTGGCTTGGGGACAAAAAAAAAAAAAAAAAAAAAAAATATATATATATATATATATATATATATATATATATACACACACACACACACACACGAGAAAAGTCATTATAAGACATTATATAAGCAGAAATTTCCTGGTCTAGGTAAAGTATGACATGGCTGTTGTAGAGCCATGAGAAGATCAGAAAAGGAAATGATCTTGGGATGGAGTAATCATAGAAGACGCTTCACAGAGGAGTAGAAGCCAAACTTGAACTTAGCTTCAACAAAAGCCGGCAGCCTAGAGGTGCTCCCTATGGCCTCTGCTAGCTCTGGGCAGCCAGGGGTAGTTGTATGTGTACAGGAGAAATGGGCTTCAGTTATCTTCGTTCAAAGAAGGAAGCACTTGCTATGTATCAGATGCTATTCAGGATGCTTGGGATATGTCATACCTTCTAACAGGAGAGAAAAGATAGTACCCAATGAAATAATCAAGGAAAGTACATAGCATTACTAGAGAAAGATAGAGTAGAATATAGAGTAAGGGGAATTAGGGTTTGAAGAAGGACAGGAGACAGGTTACGGTTTTAAATTCAGTGGTCTAGATAGGTCTTACTGAGAATATTTTTGGACTAGTTTTGTATTTGTAAGAAAGGGAGTAAGAGAGGAAGGTGACTAAGAATGTTGGAAGCTTCTGAATTGTTCATTTCTTTTTCTTTTTAAATAGCATCTCATTGCAGGTTTTGTTTTCCATTTCTTGGTTGACCCATATTTCATGTTGATTAGGCATTTGCTTTTGGTTATTGTGAGATGCCTATTTATGTTTTTATCTGTTTTTTTTTAATGAGCTTTTTTTTTTTCAATCTACAATTTTTTTTTGCAGGTTTTGGTCAGGGCTGGGTTTGAACCTGCCACCTCTGGCATATGGGGCTGGCGCTCTACTCCTTTGAGCCACAGGTGCCGCCCTATGGGCTATTTTTTTTTAAAGACAGATTCTTGCTCTTTTGCCCATGTTAGAGTGCAGTAACATCATCATAGCTCACAGCAACCTCAAGCTCCTGGACTCAAGTGATCCTCTGGCCTCAGCCTCCCAAGTAGCTGGGACTACTGGTGCATGCCAACTAACCAGCTAACTTTTTTATTTTCTGTAGAGATGAGGGTCTCACTCTGTTGCCTAGGCTGGTCTTGAACTCCTGTCCTCAAGTGATCCTCATCCTTGGCCTTCCAAAGTGCTGGGATTACAGGTGTGAGCCACTGTACCTGACTCTTCTAAATTATTCTTATACATACTTAACTTTGAAAACTACAGCCCTAGAGAATTCTGGGAGCAACATTTCATAAAGAGCCCAGTACATAGACAGCCTCATGGAACAGACCTTTATAAACTGTGGACTCGGATTTCTAGAGAGAGAGAGATAAGCTCCTCTTTTAATTCATAATCCAATCTGAATCCTAATACAGGTGGGATGGAGAGGAGGAATGATAGAAACTTAACCAAGATAGCAAAAAGCAGGAAAGTGAATGTATCTCTGGATACATAAAGTGAATGTAGGAAATTAACCCCCTAATATTTTAACCCCTTGGTGCACCTTGTTTTTAATGTGCAAATGTTTCCATTGTGATGAAGATGGAGGCTTGGAGCCTATAGCTTAGCAGCTAGGGCCCCGGCTACATACACCTGGGCTGGTGGGTTTGGACAGCTCAGGCCCGCCAAACAGCAGTGACAACTACAACATGAAAATAGCCAGCATTGTGGCGGGCACCTGTAGTCCCAGCTTCTTGGGAGGCTGAGGCAAGAGAATCGCTTAAGCCCAGGAGTTTGAGGTTGCTGTGAGCTGCGACGGCGCAGCACTCTACTGAGGGTGACATAATGAGACTCTGGCTCAAAAAAACCAAAAGGATAGACTCAAAGCAATTATTACAAGGTGTATGCTACCACTGTTTCCAGAATAACCCTGTGTGACTGCTTAGACTTTAATTGGATACAGGAGTTTCTGCCCCCTTGGATTATAGCGGATTGATGAGGCAGCTCATGTGAGAAGTTGTGGACACTAGAAATGGAAGTCATATGATCAAAGAAGCCTGCTCAGGGCTGAGATCCCTGGCCTCCCTCTTTATCCCTGGACTTCTCCTTGTCTTCAAGAGACCCCAGATGTCAACAGCCAGTATTTCTTGGTTGCCCTTTATGGACTAGTGTACATGAATTACTTCCATCATCTCTAATCTTCACCACAACCCTGTGAAGGAGGAATTATTGTGTGTTTGAAAAAACTGAAGCCAAAGCTTTCTGACAACTTGTCCAGAGTCACAGACGTCTAGTTAGTGCAGGAGCTGGGATGTGACTTGTGGCCTTCTTTTCTTCATTAACTGTTCTGTGGCCCATGGACAAAAAAGTCTCTGTAAAACGCTGTTTTTCCCCTGCTGGCTCTTTGCACAAGAAACCACCACTGAATTCTTATTGTTCAAACTAAATTAATTGCAGGGCAAGGTTGGGTGTGTAGGGCTTCATTGATTTATATAGTTTTGAAGACAAGAATAAAATTTATATGGCGGCGCCTGTGGCTCAAAGGAGTAGGGTGTTGGCCCCATATGCCGGAGTGGCGGGTTCAAACCCAGCCCCGGCCAAAACCGCAAGAAAAAAAGAAAAGAAAAAAGAATAAAATTTATACTCATTGTAGGGGAGGAAAGAGAAATCTGAATTGTGGAAGAAGAGAAAAGAACCCCTAAAGGATCTGGCAAAGATTACCACTACTAACATTTTGCTCCTTTTTTCCAGTACCTTTGAAATAATTGTACTTATTTTATATAGGAAATTGTCCACTCTGATTTTTTACTTAATGCAAGCATCAAACATTTCCAATATCACTACATAATCTTTTTTAGTATTATGGTAAAATATACCTATAGCACATGATGTTTTGAACATCGTTTTATGGCCAGGCAAATATTCAATGAAGTTGATGTCATGTAGATCATTTCACCGTTTCATTACAATTGGGTATTTAGGTTGCTTCCAACTTTAACTCTTTTAAATGAGGTTATAATGGCATCCTTTGACATAAAGTATGTTTTCCCTCAATTTTAGCATTGTTTTTCAGAAATGACATTAATAAAGAGTTTCGTTACCATGGTCATTTGTGCCCATATGCCTGCCTGGAATATTCCCTCCTAGCCATATCTTGCCTGAGTTGTGTAACTCATTTGAGACTATTATGTCACTGATGAACCTTCCCTGACTGTTTTGTTTTGAGACAGAGTCTCACTCTGTCGCCCTGGGTGGAGTGCCGTGGAGTCACAGCTCACAGCAACCTCAAACTCTTAGGCTCAAGCGATTCTCTTGCCTCAACCTCCCAAGTAGCGGGGACTACAGGTGCCTGCCACAACGCCCGGCTATTTTTTGTTGCAGTTGTCATTGTTGTTTAGCTGGCCTGGGCCAGGTTCGAACCTGCCACCCTAGGTGTATGTGGCTGGCGCGGTAACCACTGTGCTACAGGCGCTGAGCCTTCCCGGACTGTTTTAACCTATTCTGACCTCTCCCTTTGCTGACCATGGGTTACACTCAACTGTGAGTAACTCCTGCCTTTCCAACTATGTAATTTCCTCGAAGGCATGGCCCAAACCCCCTGCCTGATTCGTACTCTCTGTCATCGTCGGGTGGGTCATAAGTACTTACCGGCTGAGTGAATCTACCTTAACTTTCTCCTTCTCCTTACAGGAAAATTCAGTTACAAGGTGGCATCACGTCTATCACACCTCGCGGAGAAGGACACCAGTTTTTTGTAGGAACAGAAGAATCGCACATTTATCGCATCAACTTCACAGATTTCAAAGAGACTCTTGTTGTGACGTGCCACTTTGAGGCTGTCGAGGATATTGTCTTTCCATTGTAAGTAGAAGAGGAAAACAAGAATGTAGAAATTTGATGCAAGGAATTTAATTTTATTACCTCATTTTAGGCATCTATGAATGCAATTATGGTTTTTTTCTCCTTAAATTTTTCTAATGTAGTGAATTATTTTAATAGACTTTCTTTTGTCTTCATCATGCAGTTACATTTTTCCCAATCCAAATTTGGGTTTCTTTAGAATGTTGGTTTTTCTAACAAATCATGGAAAGGGTAAATACCTGACAAAAATTCTCAGTTTTCCCAATGCCATCTTGAAAAACCTTCATACAGATGGTCCCCAACTTATTAAAGTCCATTTGCAATTTTTTGATTTTACAAAGGTGCAAAAGCAATATTCATTCAGTGGGAACTGCACTTGGAGTACCCATATGATCATTTCTTTTTTTTTTTCGAGACAGAGTCTCACTTTGTTGCCCTCAGTAGAGTGCTGTGGCGTCATAGCTCACAGCAACTTTAAACTCCTGGGCTCAAGCGATTCTCTTGCCTCAGCCTCCCAAGTAGCTGGAACTATAGGTGCCTACCACAACACCCAGCTATTTTTAGAGATAGGGGTTGCGCTGTAGCTCAGACTGGTCTTGAACCTGTGAAGCTCAGGCAATCTACCTGCCTTGGCCTCCCAGAGTGCTAGGATTACAGGCATGAACCACCACACCCGGCCCATACGATCATTCTCTTTTCACTTTCAGAACAGAATTCAATAAATTACACGAGATATTCAACAATTTATTATGAAATAGGCTTTGTGTTAGATGATTTTGCCCAAAACATTAGCTTTAGGCTAATGTAAGCATTCTCAGCATGTTTAAGATAGGTTAGGCTAAGCTGTGATGTTTCATAGGTTAGAAGTATTAAATGTATTTTTTGTTTTTGGAGACGGGATCTTGCTTTGTCCCCTGGGCTAAAGTGCAATGGCATCTTCATAGCTTAATGCAACCTAAAACTCCTGGACTCAAGTGAGTCTCCTGCCTCAGCCTCCCAAGTATCTGAGATTATAAGCATATACTGCCATGCCCAGCTAATTTTTTTATCTTTAGTAGAGATGGGGGTCTTACTTTCACTCAGCCTGGTCTCCAGCTTCTGACCTCAAATTATCCTCCCTGTGTAGCCTCCCAGAGTGACAGAACTGCAGGTTTTAAATGCATATCAGTCTTTCAATGCATTTTTGACTTACAGTAATTTCAACATATGATAGGTTTATCCAGACATAACTCCCACCTAAGTAAAGAAGCATCTGTAATGCCTTTTGTCAGACTTCTTTCCCGTTATTTCTTTGTATCTCTTGGGATCTTTCAGATTTGGAAGACTTTGAGGTGGTGGATGTAAAAGGTCTTCTGGACCTGGTGTTAGTATTTCTTGGTAAACCCACCCGAAAAAGTTAAATACATAACATCAGCAGTTTGATATCAAAAAGAGCTTCAGTCGAGTGGCACCTGTAGCTCAGTGAGTAGGGCGCCGGCCCCATATACCAAGGGTGGCATGTTCAAACCCGGTCCCGGCCAAACTGTAGCAAAAGGAAAATAGCTGGGTGTTGTGGCGGGCACCTGTGGTCCCAGCTACTCAGGAGGCTGAGGCAAGAGAATTGCCTACGCCCAAGAGCTGGAGGTTGCTGTGAGCTGTGATGCCACAGCACTCTACCAAGGGTGACAAAGTGAGACTCTATCTCTAAAAACAGAAAAGAAAAAGAGCTTTGGTCATAGTGTGCCATGATTTGGTCTAGAAGCACATTTTGTCCTTGGGGAGATCTGTTTCATAGAGTTGGTCAGTGTTTTCTCTGAACTGCCTCTGCATTTAGCTTGAATTTACAATATTCAAAATCACTATTCTACAGGCTCGGCGCCTGTAGCTCAATGGCTAGGGCACCAGCCACATGCCCTGGAGCTGGTTGGTTTGAGTCCAGCCCGGGCCCGCCAAACAACAATGACAACTATCACCAAAAAATAGCTGGTCATTGTGGCGGGTGCCTGTAGTCCCAACTACTTGGGAGGCTGAGGCAAGAGAATCGCTTCAGCCCAAGAGTTTGAGGTTGCTGTGAGCTGTGACGCCACAGCACTCTGCCAAGGGTGACATAGTGAGATTCTATCTCAAAAATAAAATAAAATTAAATTAAATTAAATTAAATTAAATTAAATTAAATGACCATTCTACAGATCAGCAAGACTTACTTTAAAAACTCTGTTTTTGAGATCACAAGCTATGGGTTTTGCTCCTTGAGTCCTCGTGATCAGGTTTCTCAAAGTTTTTCTAACAGCGGAAATGGCTGGTGCTTTCCCATTAGGTGAATCTTTATTTGAAAATTGGTCATTTCTTTTCTTTCTTACTGTTTTTCTAAGGAGCTTGGTAGACTCAATCTACAAAATTGTTTGGTCTCGGTGCATTTTTAGGGTTGATTTTTAACTATCGTTTCAATTTCTTACATAGCTATTGATCTATTTGGGTTTCGTATCTCTTTTTTTTTCTTAAAGTTTTTTAAAAAGAGCTTTATTGAAATATAACTTACGTACCATAAAGTTCACCCATGTAGAGTGAACCATTGTCCAAGCCAATGGTTTTTGGCATACTTACAGCATTGTGTAACTGTCACCACAATCTAACTTTAGAACATTTCATTATCCCCCAAAGAAACCCACCAGCAGTTCCCCCTCATTTCCCCGATGCTTCCTCCACCTTGCTAGGCAAATGCTAACCTTTCTCTCCATGGATTTTTCCTGTTCTGGACATTATAAATGGGATCATAACACATACGACTGGTTTTGTGACTGGTTTCCCTGGCTTAGCATCATGTTTCTAAAACCTGTTGTAGCGTGTATCAGTTCTTCATCCCTTTGCTTTACCAAACAAATTCCACTGTATGGATTATACCATATTTTCTTTATTCAGCAGTTGATGAGTATTTGGGTTGTTTCCCACATTAAATCTTCCATTTTTCTTTTGCTTTCCTTTGTCTCACTGTTCTTTGTTCTTCTATTACTTTTTTCCTGGCTACTTTGGCGTTAACCAAACATTTTTAGCTTTCCATTTAATAGCACTAATCGCTTTCTAGCTATATATTAATATTTTGGGGTGAATTTTTAGTGATTTCTCTAAGGATGACAATATACATCTTGAACATATCATAGTCTACTTAGAGTTAATATTGAATTATTTTAAGTAAAATACAGGGTAGAAGTTTGCAATAACGTGTCAATACTACCCTGATCCTTGCTGCTATTGTTCTAATGAATACCTATCAATATTATAAGGCTATCAAAACGATATTATAATTTTTCTTTAAACAATCACAAATCTAGAAAAGAGAAGAAAAGAAAATTTTAAAAGTGTTTTCTGTGCTTACCCACATATTTGAGCACTTTTGATGTTCTTCATTCTTTATTTATATCTAAGTTGCCATCTGGTATCTTTTCCCTCAGCCTAAAGAACTTTGTTTAGCATTTTTCTTTAAGCATAAGTCTCTGGTAAAGAATTTTATGTTTTCCTTATCTGAAAACATTTTTTTCTAGCCTTCATTTCTTAGGAATAATTTTTCACTGGTTATAGAATTCTTGCCTGATTATTTTCCATTTATTCATCAGGTTGGATACATCATTCCAATGCCTTCTGGCTCCCATAGTTTTTAATGAGAAGTCATTATGTCTTCTTATTATTGATACCCTCTTTATAATGTATCATTTTTCTTTGTCTACTTTCAAGATTTTCTCTTTGCTTTTGTCTTTCATCAGTTCGACCATGATGTGTCTTTCTTTTTGTATTCATTCTGCTTAGGGTTTAGCTAATGTTTTCCACCAAATTGGGAAGCTTTCAGCCATTGTTTCTTCAAGAATCTTCATCTTGAAGAATAAAAGAATATTCTTTTATTATTTCTATTATCCTGAGATTTAAAATATACACATGTTGAATAATTTTATTTTTTCCCACAGATCTCTAGACTGTTCATTGTTCTTCAGTCTTTTTCTCTGTTTTTTAATCATGTAATCTCTACTAAATCTACCTTCAAGTTCACAAATTCTGTTGGCATCTTAATCTCTTGTTATACCCATCTAGTAAATTTATTTCAGTTATTATAGTTTTTACCTTCAGAAAAATATATAATTGTTATAAAATTAATAATTACACATTGTACATAGAGTTCTAATTCTTTATTTAGAATGTCTATCTGTTCATCTATTCATAAGATAATTTCCTTTAATATTTTAAATAGCTGCTTTGAAGTCTTTGTCTACTAATCTAGTGCCTGGCACTACTTGGACTCAATTTCTTTTGACTGCCTTTTTCCTGAGTCACATTTTCCTATCTCTTTGCATGTTTGATAATTTCTTGTTGAAAACTCAGTATTAAATGTATAGAATACGTTGTAACAACTGTTCTCTGAGGCTTATTGGCATGGACTCAAACTACAAATTTTGCCTTTCCATCGTATGAATCAGCTGATATTCTCAAGATTTCCCATTGCTGCTTTTTTGCCTTGGCCCTGGGTTCTCTTGTGGGCTTACGTTATTTGGCAGTCACCTGAAAGTCTGTGCAGAAGAAGCTTATCCATTCCACGATTTCCTTGCTTCTAGTGATTTTCCCTAATTTCCAAGTAGTCTGCTGACCTCAAACTCTGACACTTCAAGCCTAGAAATTTCAACTTTCTGCCCTCCATTCTGAGCTCAGTTTGGGAACATATTCAGTTAAAAAGGCAAAAACTCTCATATTGACCATTTAGCTGTCTTAAGAAGTAGAAATCCTTAAAAAAAATCAGTTAAGAAAATAGTAGAATCTTCTTATCTCGCCTGCTTTTTCTTTCTCTTAGGGTTCCCCCCAAACATGTATAATTCAGCTTCCAGCCAGGAATTTGGGCAGTGTTTACAATCAGAATTTATGTCTTACTCCTGTGTTTCTCTTGCTGCCAGGATTTCCACAGCTGATTCAAGCTGGTAACCCTGATCTCTAGCACTGTTAGCTAGTAAGGCTATCGGTTTCCTACCACCTTTTTCTACAGTCAACATAGTTGTGGAAGTCGGGAAGCACTTCATGTGAGAATGCCACACACTAACAATTTTGTTTTATCTATCTATCTATCTATCTATCTATCTATCTATCTATCTATCTATCTATTTATTTATATAGAGACAGAGTCTCACTTTATTGCCCTTGGTAGAGAGCTATGGCATCACAGCTCACAGCAACCTCCAACTCCTGGGTTTAGGCTATTCTCTTGCCCCAGCCTCCCATGTAGCTGGGACTACAGGCGCCCGCCACAACGCCCAGCTATTTTTTGTTGCAGTTCGGCTGGGGCCAGGTTTGAACCCGCCACCCTCAGTATATGGGGCCAGCGCCCTATTCTCTGAGCCACAGGTACCACCCAACACACTATCAATTTTAACTCTTTCCGGTTGCACTTTTACAAGAGTAAATGCTTCTTCTTCTTTTTTTTTTTTCTTTTGAGACAGAGTCTCACTGTGTCACCCTCAGTAGAGTGAATGGCGTCACAGATCATAGGAACCTCAGACTCTTGGGCTTAAGCGATTCTCTTGCCTCAGCCTCCCAAGTAACTGAGACTACAGGTGCCTGCCACAACGCCCAGCTATTTTTTTGTTACAGTTGTCATTGTTGTTTAGCAGGCCCAGGCCAGATTCAAACCCACCAGCCTGGGTGTATGTGGCTGGTGCCATAACCACTGTGATACAGGCGCCGAGCCAGTAAATGCTTCTTGATTTATATCTACTTCTAGAGGTTTTCAATGCCTGTAGAATTTTTGGTTATTATTGTTAATTTATCCACTCTTTTTTTTAGTGTCCTAATTTTATTTTTTTAAATTGCTTTTTATTAAATCATAACTTTGTACATTAATGCATTTATGGGGTTCAGGGTACTGCTTCGATATACCATGTGAAATGCTCACATTGAACTAAGTAACACATCCATCACAATTATACTCATTTCTTAATAGTTTAGAAATGTACCATTGCATCATGCACATTAGGTGAGGTTCCTCCTATATCCCCCCTCCCTTCTCTTCCCTTCTACTTTCTGGATTATAGTTATATTTTGCCCTTCTATCCACTCTTTTTCATTTGTTTGGGGTTTGTTTTTGTTTTTTAAGAGATGGGGCCTGTCTATTGCCCAGGCTGGAATAGGATCCTATCACCTAAACCTCCCAAATAGCTGGACCTGCAGGTGCATGCCATCATGACTGGCTATTTTTTTTATTTTTTATTGGAGCCCAGTTCTGACTATATCGTCCAGGGGGGTCTTGAATTTCTGCCCTTAAATAATCTTCCCACCTTGGCCTCCCTGACACTGGGAGTATAGGTGTGAGCCACCATGCTCAGCTATCCAGGTTTTATTTTTGTAAATTTTTAAAGTTTCAGAGTTTCAAGGGATCCTCCACCTCAAGAGTTCAAGACCAGCCTGAGCAAGAGTGGAAATCCTGTCTCTTCTAAAAAGTAGAAAAAAATAGCCAGGTGTTACGGCAGGTGCCTATAGTCTCAGCTACTCGGGAGGCTGAGGCAGAAGTATCTCACAAATGCATGAGGGTTTCTGTGAGCTAGGCTGAGGCCATGGCACTCAGACAACACAGTGGGACTCCGTTTCAGATAAATAAGTAAACAAACAAATAAATAAATACATATGTTCATACTTCTGCACAGGTAGGGGTACAACAACTAAAGCATATAGACAACCTGCAGAATGGGAGACGATAATCGCGTGCTGTGAATCTGACAAAGGGCTGATGACTGATACAGAGAACTCAAACTAATCAACAACAAAACAGTCCCATTTATAAGTGGGCAAGAGACATAAACAGAACTTTCTCTGAAGAAGACAGACGAATGGCCAACAAGCTATCCAGGTTTTATGATTGTTATCTGGAGAAGGTTTGTGTAAGCAGTTCATGGATCCAACATGACAAGATGTACTTACTCTCTGCTTATGTTTTTTTTTTTTATTTTTGAGACACAGTCTCACTATGTCACCCTGGGTATAGTGCCATGGCATCACAGCTCACAGCAACCTCCAACTCTTGGGCTTAAGCAATTCTCTTACCTCAGCCTCCCAAGTAGCTGGGACTACAGGCACCTGCCACAATGCCCAGCTATTTGTTGTTGTTGTTGTTGTTGTAGTTGCCATTTTTGTTTGGCAGACCCGGGCTGGGTTCGAATCTGCCAGCTCCAACGTATGTGGTTTGCACCTTAGCCGCTGAGCTACAGGCGCAAAGCTGTATGCTTTTGAGCTGAGTTTTTCCCCAGTTTGTTTCTCTAGAGGTTTTTATCTGGCTGATTTCTGTTTATCCTCAATGTTTCTGGCCTATTCAATAACTCTCTTTCCTGCTTTCTTGTATCATTAAGGGAAATAGATATATGTGAATCTCTGTATCTACATCTCTATATATCCTTTATCTCATGGAATTTCAGATGGAAAGGAAGGGAGCGCATGGGCCTACTGCCTCAAACTGACCCAGTCATTTAGGTTCTTACAGGAACTTAACCTCTCAGACCCTCAACTAAGGACAATCTAATTTTTGAATGGATCATTTTTGAACTAAGCTTGACTGCTGAAGAAGCTGATTGTACATGATGGGTGGAGAGTTTGGAAAGTTCTCCAGGGAGATTCATTTCATGATATAGGTATTTGACATGAGTAGTCTATATACACTTTTTTTTTTTTTTTTTTTTGAGACAGAGCCTCAAGCTGTCACCCTGGGCAGAGTGCCGTGGCATCACAGCTCACAGCAACCTCCAATTCCTGGGCTCAAGCGAGTCTCCTGCCTCTGCCTCCCAAGTAGCTGGGACTACA
>CAUYRH010162493.1:0-50810 GCA_963574655.1 Perodicticus potto | reverse complement strand
GCAATTAATAAGCACCTGGGTGTTGTTCTTGATTGACTGTGTGAGCACAGAGAATGGACTGGTGTTAAATTCTTCTTCCTCCCGCTTCTGTAGCTCCTCTGGGGTCATCTCACTCTTGGGCTTGTTGAGGAGGCTCATGGTGGTGGCTGTGCTCTCAAGTCACTTCCTTCGATGATCATTTTTTCATGTATCTGTAGGCCGTGTGCCTGTCTTCTTTGGAGAAGTTTCTTTTCAAGTCTTTTGCCCACCCTGAGATGGGATCACTTGTTCTTTTCTTGCTAATACGTTTCAGTTCTCTGTGGATTCTGTTTATTAAACCTTTGTTGGAGGCATAACCTGCAAATATTTTCTCCCATTCTGAGGGCTGTCTGCTTGCTTTACTAACTGTGTTCTTGGCTGTGCAGAAGCTTTTTAGTTTGATCAGGTCCCAGTAGTGTATTTTTGATGCTGCTTTAATTGCCCAGGGGGTCCTCCTCATAAAATATTCACCCAGGCCGATTCCTTCAAGAGTTTTCCCTGCATTTTCTTCTAGTATTTTTATAGTTTCATGTCTTAAGTTTAAATCTTTAATCCAGTGAGACTCTATCTTGGTTAAAGGTGAAAGGTGTGGGTCCAGTTTCAGTCTTCTATAGGTCGCCAGCCAGTTCACCCAACACCATTGCTGGTGGGAATGCAAACTAATATGGTCCTTTTGGAAAGATGTTTGGAGAATACTTAGAGATCTAAAAATAGAATTGCCATTTGACCCTATAATTCCTCTACTAGGTGTATATGCAGAAGACCAAAAACCACATTATAACAAAGATATCTGTGTCAGAAAGTTTATTGCAGCCTAATTCATAATTGCTAAGTCATGGAAAAAGCCCACATGCCCATTGACCCATGAATGGATTAACAAATTGTGGTATATGTACACCATGGAATATTATGCAGCCTTAAAGAAAGATGGAGACTTTACCTCTTTCATGTTTACATGGCTGGAGCTGGAAAATATCCTTCTCAGCAAAGTATCCCAAGAATGGAAGAAAAAGTATCCAATGTACTCAGCCCTACTATGAAACTAATTTATAGCTTTCATATGAAAGGTATATCCCAATTATAGCATAAGAATATGGGGAAAGGGGCAAGGGAAGGGAGGGGAGGGGGGAGGATGGGTGGAGGGAGAGCAATTGGTGGGTCCACCCCTACGGTGCATCTTAGAAGGATACAGGTGAAACTTACTAAACGTAGAATATAAATGTCTGAACACAATAACTAAAAAAACACCATGAAAGCTATGTTAACCAGTTTGATGAAAATATTTCAAATTGTATATAAAAAACCAACAAATCATTGTACCCCATGATTGCATTAATGTACACAGCTATGATTTAATAAAAAAGAGAAATTAGTATACTGTGCAGTAAGCAATGGGAAGTCACTAAAGACTTTTAAGTAGGGAATTCTCTTCATTCGTTCAAATATCTGATAGTTGATTTCCTAACAGCATATATACCATTTTAAGGAAATGATGATGCATTTCCAGCAGTGGGAAGTTAGTGCTTTATATTTAGGTAAATACAATTTATTTGAAAGATAATTCTCAAATATAAAAGGTAAATAAGAACTCACAGCATTATTTAAATAATATTAAATAGTCTTTAGAAAATAACATTGTGACAACCAGAACCATCTCGTATTTCTTTAGTCCCTGTCATTGCTGCTACCTATTAAATGTTGGCTCTACCAGGGCCAATGTTAATGTAAACACTGCCTTTCTTATAGCATGTTTTTAAAACGCTTAACATACATACACACAAAGTGAATAAATCCCATGTAGCCAGCATTAAGATCAAGCGGAATATTATCAAAACCCCCAAAGCCTCCTCATGACCTCTTACAATTATTACCTGCTTGGAGGACAAACCACTATCCTGACTTCTAATAC
Source organism: Perodicticus potto (assembly GCA_963574655.1). Lineage (NCBI taxonomy): Eukaryota > Metazoa > Chordata > Mammalia > Primates > Lorisidae > Perodicticus > Perodicticus potto. The sequence continues at coordinate 48,883 of CAUYRH010162493.1, read as the reverse complement.
CACAGATTAGATTCTCCTGTAAATGGAATTATACAGTATTTATTCTTTTGTGAGTTTCATCTACATTACTGTGTGTAGATATAAATCATTTCTTTTCATTTCTATATAGCATTCAATATGAATATAACTTATAGCATTAAATTATGAATATATCATAATTTATCTAGTCTACTATAAATTGACATTTGAGTATTTTTCACTTAGAGCTATTATGAATGATGCTTCTATGAACATCATTGTGTTTTATTTTATTTACTTTTTAATTTTTTTAATTTTAGAGACAGAGTCTCACTTTATTTCCTTTGGTAGAGTGCCATGGTGTCACAGCTCACAGCTACCTCCAACTCCTGGGCCTAGGCAATTCTCTTGCCTCAGCCTCCTGAGTAGCTGAGACTACAGGTGCCCGCCAGAATGCCCAGCTAATTTTGTTGTTGTTGCAGTTTAGCAGGGGCCGGGTTCGAACCTGCCACCCTCAGTATATGGGGCTGGCGCCCTACTCACTGAGCCATGGGTACCACCCATCTTTGTGTTTTAGAGGACATAGGTATACATGCCTATGAAACTGCTGGATCTATCTTATTTATTTATTTATTATAACATCAATATTTTTAAACAGAGAGCAAATGTGAGATAGCAATAGGTGGAAACCAAAGAAAAGCATAAGACGTAAAAATACATCCTACAAAGAACAAATTTTTAAAAATCAAATGCTAATTATTAAATTGTCCATTAATTATTTTACCATAAGCCCACCATATTACACATACTATTTAGAGACAATGACCTTTATCTGGAAACTCCTTATTAAAAGTACAATATGACCTGATTTTTCCCTTGAAACTTAAGTAAAATTTCTTTTAAAAAATATTTTATTCAATTTTGTGTTTCAGATAATTTAGTTTGACACTAAGCATACTACCATAATGTGATAGCTACATTACTGCTAAAAAGGAAGTGCCAAGAGTGTCTAAAAGAAAATACTTGGAGAAGAAATGGCCCTTGGTTTTCATGAAATTTGAGAGTATGAAAAATATAAATCACTTCACCAGGAACTTTAAAACATTCCTTTTAACACGCCTACATAACCAAATCACTGGTAATTGTATTTCAAAACTCACGTGATTTGAAATATACTGATTTTTATGGATTTCCTGAGCTCTGTGCCTAGAAATATTTCCAGAGATCATCTCATTTTTATTCTCTGGATCAATAATGTCAGCAGATGTTCAGGTTTGTTAGCCAAGTACAGTGATTTAAAAAGAGAGAAAAAAAAAAAGAAAAACAGACAGAGACAAAGAAAGGAAAGGAAAAGACAGGGGGGGAAACAAAGAAGAAAGACAAACATTTCAACAATTTTCCAAACCAATAACTCAAAGGATGACGTGGATAAAAAAGAAGTTTTAAATGAGCACAACTGTTTAAACAAAAGCACCATACACAATTTTATTGATTGACTAGGTTTAAGTCAAGAAATATACCCAGCTCTAAATTACACCATTCTACAGTTTTTCCAAATCACCCTAAAAGATATACAGGTGGTAAATAAGCACATGAAAAGTTGCTTACTATTGTATGTCATTGCAGAAATGCAAATTAAAACCACACAGATATTATTGCACATCCATTAGAATGACAAAAACACTGACACGCCAAATACTGGCATGGATGTGGAGCAACCGGAACTCTCACTGCTGTTAGGAAAGTAAAATAATACAGTCATTTTGGAGATGGCCGGCTTCTTACAAAGCTAAACATGGTTTTACCATGGGTTTTAATCAAGCTACCTAAATGAGTTGATAACTTATGTCCACGTAAAAACCTGCACCAAAAAAAATTATAGAAGCTTTATATATAGTTGCCCAAACTTGGAAGCAATCAAGATGTCCTTCAATAGATGAATGGGTAGACAAAATGTAAATCCAGATAATGAAATATAATGCAGCAATAAAAAGAACTAAACTGTCAAGCCATGGACTTTAGTTAATGATAATGTATCAATACTGGCTCAACAACTGTAACAAATGTGTCACACCAATGTAAGGTGTTAACAGGAGAAAGTTATAACAAGAAAGGGAATATGTGGGAACTCTGCACTTTATGCTCTATTTTTCCGTAACCTAGAACTTCTCTAAAAAATAAAATCTATTAATTAAAAAAACTGATTTTAATATTCAGGCAGTTAAAATATCTAAAAATGTATTATAAGACCTATGGAATGGAAAACAGAAATTGCTCTTGAATTTTAAACCAAATATTCCTGAGGTCTATATAGACTTCCTTTTTCAGACAGTACCAGTAATAATAATGATGAAAACAAAGATGATAGCCAATAGTTACTTTGCATTTACAAAGTGCCAGATACTATGTCACAGATTTTATACACTAACTCATTCCTCACATAACCTTATAAGGTAGATATTGTTATCCTTGTTTTCCAAATAGGAAATCAGAAATTTTCTCCAATTCACATAGCTAGTAAATGGTAAGCAGGCAGACTGACACCATTATGCACTCCCTCTCCCAGGAAGAGGGGAGGAGGGAGGCATGGGGATGCTCCCACTTAAGTGGCACAATGTTACAGTGTATGGCACACCTCTTGGGCAGGACAGATCATAAGAGGGACTTTAATGCAAACAGTGTAACCTAATTCTTTGTACCCTCAATTAACCTGCAACAATTAAAAACAAAAAAGGTTTTTGCTTGTTTGTTTATTTGTTTTTTTCCTTGAGACAGAGTCTCACTCTTACCCAGGCTAGAGTGCCATGATATCACTCTAGCTTACAGCAACCTCAGACTCCTAAATTCAAACAATCCTCCTGCCTCAGCCTCCTGAGTAGTTGGAACTACAGATGCCTACCATCATCACACCTGGCTAATTTCTTCTATTTTTGGTAGAGGCACAGTCTCACTCTTGCTCAGGATGGTCTTGTTAACCTTGTTGACCTGTTAATCTCATGTGATCATCCTGTCTTGGCCTCCCAAAGTGCTAGATTATAGGTGTGAGCCACCACACCTGGCCTCCCATAAACACTTTTAACCACAGTGCATTTTATTGCCGAACTGAAGATCCAGTAAAACTGTAAGAACATCTCCCAAAGATTAGCAGATCAAGTTGCTTGGGGGGAAAAAATAGGTAAAAAATGGGCTTGTCATTTAAATTAAGTTCTTTTAAAAAAAAACTATACTGTGACCTATATCTATTCAGATATACTTGCATAATATGAAAATGTAATCTTTAATTTTCCAGAAGTAAACTTCCTTGAAAACAGATACCAATGTTCTAATGGCCCAGAAGGTTTCTCAAATGCTCCTTCCAAGGGAGAAATAGGTCAGTTCAGGAGTACCAACTAATGGGTATGTGGGAAAAGGGGACAAGCTCTGGCCAGGAGTGGGGAGACCAAATGTCATCGTAGGAGCCCTGCCACTCATGTGCCAGGCATGTCTGTTACTTGAGAACTCAACTTATTGAATCATAAAGAGACTAACAGAGAAAATCTTGGAGTGCCTGCTAGTTCTCTGATTCATTCATTTGGAACCTTGAAGATTATTCATTCTTATGACAGAAAAATAATTCAGGCATACAGCATGAACAAATTATGATACGGTGTGGAGTTTCATTTCAGTTTAGGCAAAACTGCCTCATATAACATCCAGCTGTGGCTCTGAGGTTCAGAAACGCCTCCTTCTGTAGACAAGTCTCAGAATAGCACAGTGATCAGATTAGCTAAACTGAAGGAGCTAGGAAGATGGTGTCTTGGATGATTCCAGGGAATCGGGACCCTTCGCAAAACTGAAATGTAGGGAAATTCTGGCCTTTCTCTTTATACAAAGGAATCTTCCCTTTCCTCCCATCCCCCGCCCCACAGCTCCACCTATTCCCTCACTTCCCCACTACGCTGGACCATCCATCCCAGGATGTTTCTTGAAGTTTCCTATGTGCTACAAAATAGTCACCTCTCTCTTTAAAAATCCCACTTAACTGCAGCTCTTCTAGTATTTATAAGGAAAGCAATCAGATTAAAATTATTCAGACTACAGCATAATTTACTGAAAGGACCTTAACACTTCCAGGGTCAGCATTTGCATGTAAAAAAATGTTAACATACACAAAACTTTCAAAAGTAGAATTTGGATAAGAGGAAATTTAGGAGATTAAAAAAAAAAAAAGATTAGGTTTAAGAAAGGAAAGGACACTATTCTAGGCATTTGCCTTTGTTACCCACCCCATCTTAGAAAAGCAATAGCAGACATCAAGCAACCCATCATCTCATTTCCAAAAGCTTACAAATTCACACCCTGGCCACTCTGCAAAATTCCAAGGTATACATACATGCTCTTTAAGCAAACAATTTAAATTACCAACCTAAATGGTCAAGTACACATTTCATAATAATCATCACATTCTACACTAATAATCAAAGCATTTATTTTAAAATAAAATAAGCTTAGAAAAATATTCAAGGACTAACTGGACACATAAAATGCAATTAATTTGTGTTGCATGAGTAAACTAATCACACTGAGAGTTGAAATGATTTTGCTGACATTTCCTTCAACAAAAAACATTTTATTTTCATCTGAAATTTCGATGGTTTGGGGCAAAAATAACAATGCTACATAAAATAGTTTTCAAGTTAATTTATAGTTTTTCTAATATCTGCACCACCCACTATTTTACATTTCTCTAGGTATACCACTCTTTTTATAAAGACCTCTTATAAATAGAAACAACCCAAGAAAACGTGCATATATGTTTGCGTATATGTGTATATGTATATATGTATGTATGTGCTCAGATACTTTGAGCAAATTTAACTTATTTGGATGCAATCAAATATTTGACTGGATTTTTTTATTACCTTAAATTTGCCCATATTTTGACTATTTCAGGAGCATACACAGAAGAATTATATAAAAAAATGATATTTTTATTTTTCTTTGAAATTATTTCAGATCTCACAGATAAGCTACAGCACACAGAGAAACACTACTCTATAGATGATGTATGCCCAAAAGAAATCAATGGAAACACACACATAGAAACCATCTAAAAATTAGTATAAAATTGTCAAATATAAATATAAAATATTTACAGTTAGAGCAGAACGTAGTAATGCAGAATCAAAGCAAGAAGAATTATTATTTGCATGTCCCTTTGGAGTTCTACAAATGTATTGGTACCCATTATGCCATTTTAATAAAGCTGCCATAAGTATTGATGGTTAGTATGTACACTGTTGTCTTCTTAGAGTTTAAAGCTGAAAATTACCAATGGTTTTTTAAATTGAAAGGACCGACTATACCTTTTCATATAGCTATGTTAATGTTTTACATATTAAATAAGAAAGGATGGGATAACTAAAATTGATTTCAAATAGAAACGAATAAACCTAATTGTATATAAAACAAATAATGTAACTATCTAGAAGAAAAAAGAAAAAGAATATAGGCTAACTTTTGAACACAGTATAAGACTTTTTACATCCTCAATGAAAAATGGATATCTTGAACTTAATGAGTTTATTGTTGGTACTAGAATTGGTGTAGCAATTCTAAAATTGAGGATGGGATTACTGCAACTGCAATATTAATTAAATATTAAGTAAATATTAATATATTCATGTTGTTGGAATCATGGTTTTCTCTAGAGAAGAAGATACAGTTACAGAATGGGAAAGGAAAAAGAACTTTGTGGTGTTGGATTAGAATACAGGTATCAGTAAGGACTCATGATGCTCGCACTCACGCATGCTAAACAGTTCCAGAAGCCATGATACCACAGTAGTAATAAACACACCTAGTTCCCAGATGTTGATTTCTAAAAATACCCTGCTAAAAGAAACTAGAAATTTTTGGAAAAATCATCAATTCCTGGTCTTGGGTAGAGGAAGTACAAAATGAGCCTGAAATTTCTCCTACTCTAGAAAAAAGGTGCTTAATAGTTGATTAAAAATGTTAAAATGGTATGAGAAGGTGAACCAGAAATATCCTTTAGCTGAGCTCTCCTAGCACAACTAGGGAAAAAGAGAGAACTCAGCCATACCTGGTGCAGGGACCTTACCCAGAGTCATAGCTCAGGGAGCACAGGTAGTGAGATAGATACAGCATATGAGCTGGACTGGTGGATATCTGATGAATTAGGCAAGTGACTGTGAGCTGCTGGGATCAGCTGGCCCCCAACAGAAGTCTGGGATGTAAAAGCCTTTCTGGGGTTTTCAGTTGTTGGGGGAAGCTGTGCATTGAGTGGAAAGCTTGGAATAGTGGGCAGACATGAAAAGTATACAGCAACCACATTTGAATGCTAGTTGGAGTGGATTTGCCATAGGTTTGGTGGTTGGTGGGGCAGCCATACTGAGAAGGTCTCACCTGTCAGGAGGCTGCCATTGTCAGAAGGTCATGATAAGGTCTTAGCAGGGGCCTGTAGCACGGCCATCTTAATTCTGCCTCCAGGATCAGGACTCCACTCTTGGGACAGGCTGAGGGATTCCCACACCCCACAGGAACTGGAGTCATGGGCATTGTGAGACCTGCCCCTGAAGGATTCTTATGAGCTTTAAGATACCAATCCAGCAGGGTCTGAATGCTGCTGAAACAATCAGGCAATCACCGAAGGCAACTAAGTTGGGAATAAGAACCACAGAGGTTGCTGGCTGTGCTCTCGGTCTCCTAAAAAAACCACAGAGGCACCTGGCGACTTGGTGACATATTGCAGCATATTGTCATCAAGAGCAAGGACTTCTGTTTATTTGGCCACAAGGAAGAGTTTGGCTTTACTCAGACTGAAGCCACTTCAAGATTTAAGCTCTAAGACAAGGTAATTTGAAACAAAGGAGGCAGTGAGAAGGAAAAGGGAGGACAAGGAGTTGAACAAGAAGAAAGAACAGATGAGGAGGAACCAACAAAAAAATTCAGGCAACATGAGAAACCAAGACAGAGGAACTCCCCCAAGCAACCATGAGGCAGCTATTGCAGAAGACTCCACCTACAAAGAATCAATGGACTTCACAGAAAGGGAATTTAAAATATGGATGATAAAGATAATAAAAGGAATGGATGAGAAAACGGAAAGACAGAACCAAAAGTCAGATGACAGATATGTAGAATATAGAAAGGAAATGGAGGAGCTTAAAGAAATGAAGAAGTCAAGTACGGAATGTAAAGATGCAGTAGAAAGTATCAAAAATAGTTTAGACCATGGAGAAGAAAAAACCTCAGAGTTAGAAAATAAAGTTTTTGAGTTAATCCAGGTAGTTAAAGAGGCAGAAAAGAAGAGTGAGAAACCAGAACAGGTACTTAGAGAACTATGGGACTCCATGACACATTCAAACATATGAATAATAGGGATTCCTGAAGGGGAAGAAGATTGTCCCAAAGAAATGGAAACCTGACTGGAGACTATCATAAATGAAAACTTTCCCAGTTTTTCTGAAAACACCCTGACACACTCCTTTCAGATGAACATCAAACCCCAGGTCATCTCAGCTCAAACAAAGCCTCTTCAAGACATATTGTAATGAACCTGTCCAAAGTCAAGATGAAAGAAAGAATTCTGCAGGCAGCCAAGAGTAAGCACCAACTGACCTACAAAGGCAGAGTCATTAGGATGACAGCAGACTTTGCAACTAAATCTTCCAAGCCAGAAGAGCATGGTCATCCACCTTCAACATTCTTAAACAAAACAATTTTAAGAATTCTGTAATCTTGCTAAACTAACATTCAAAATTGATGGAGAAATCAAATCTATGGGATATATACAAGCACTGAGAAAATTTTGCTATAACAAGACCAACTTTATAGGAAATACTTAGATTTATTCTCAACACTGACCACCATGATGAATGACCAGGAAAGTAAACACTCTGAAGCTAAAGGTCAAAACTTAGCTTACACAATGGTGCAAAGAATAAAACTACACACTGGACTCTCACAAAATAAGATGAATAGAACCCCATCACACTTATGAATTCTCTCAATAAATGTCACTGGACTGAATTCACCAGTAAAGTGACACAGGCTGGCTGATTGGATACAAAAGCATAAGCCACCAATATGCTGTTTCCAAGAGACACACCTAGTCTTGAAAGACAAATAAAGACTCAGGATTAAGGGCTGGAAAACAGTGTTTCAAGCAAATGGAAAGGAGGGGTTGCAATCTTATTTTCAGACACAAGTGGATTTAAAGCAACTAAAGAAAGACAAAGATGATCAATTTATACTGGTCAAAGGAACAATACAATAAGAAGACATTTCAATTTTAAATATTTATGCAATCAACTTAAATGCTCCCAGGTTCATGAAACAGACCTTGATGGATGTGAGCCATATGGTATCCCATAACACCATAATAGTTGGGGACTTTAACACCCCTCTGACAGAACTGGACAGATCCTCTAAACATAAACTAAATAAAGATACAAAGTACTTAAGTCTGACTCTAGAACAAATGGGATTAATAAACATATATGGAACACACCATCCAAAGCTAAAGAATATGCACTTTTCTTGTCAGCCTGTGGTAGGTAAGTCCAAAATCGACCACATCCTAGGATACAAATCAAACCTCAGAAAAATTAAAAGAATAGAAATTATGCCTTGTATCTTCTCAGACTACAAGGCAATAAAGATGGAACTCAACTTCAACAAAACGTTGATGCCTACATAAAGACTTACAAATTAAACAACCTTATACTGAATGATAGTTGGGTCCAGGAAGAGATAAAAGAAGAAATTATTAAATTCTTCAAACACAATAATAATAAAGACATGAGTTACTAAAACTGTGGGATACATAAAGGAAGTCTTAAGAGGGAAATTTATCACATTAGATGCTAACATTCAAAAAACAGAAAGAGACCACATCATCAAACTCATGAACCATCTTATGGAATTAGAAAAAGAAGAACAATCTAATGCCAAACCCAGCAGAAGAAAAGAAATAAGTAAAATTAAGAGATTAATGAAATTGAAAAAAAAAGAATCATTCAGTTAATTAATGAAACAAAAAGTTGGTTTTTTGAAAAAAATAAATAAAAGCAATACCCCTTTGGCCAAATTAACTAGAAACAGAAAAGTAAAATCTCTAATAACTTCAATTGAAATAATAATGGAGAAATAACAACAGATGCAACCAAGATACAAGAGATCATCTCTGAGTACTACAAGAAACTCTATTCTCAGAAATTTGACAATGTAGAAGAAATGGATCAATACCTGGAATCACACCCTCTCCCTAGACTTAGCCAGGAATAAATAGATCTCTTGAACTCACCAATTTCAAGAACTGAAATCAAAGAAACGATTAAAAATCTCCAAACAAAAAAATGCACTTGTCCCAATGGCTTCACACTAGAATTCTATCAAAACTTCAAAGAAGAGCTTATACCCATACTCCAGAAATTATTCTAAAAAATTGAGAAGAATGGAATCTTCTCCAACATGTTCTATGAAGCAAACATCACCCAATACCAAAACCAGGAAAACCCCAACTAAAAAGGAGAATTTCAGATGAATTTCACTAATTAATATAGATAGAAAAATTCTCAAGAAAATCCTTGCCAATAGATTATAGCTACACATTAAAAGAAAAATCATTCATCACAATCAATTAGGTTTTATACCAGGGATGTAAGGCTGGTTTAACATAAGCAAGTCTACAAATGTAATACACCATATCAATAGAATCAAAAACAAAGACCATATGATCCTCTCAATAGATGCAGAAAAAGCATTTGGTGAAATTCAGCATCCTTTTCTAATTAGAACACTTAAGAATATAGGTATAAGTGGCATATCTTTATCTGATCGAAGCCATCTGTGACAAACCCACAACTAATCTTATACTGAACAGAATAAAACTGAAAGCTTTTCCATTTAGAACAAGAAACAGGCAAGGTTTTCCTCTATCAACTCTACTATTCAACATAGTGCTGGAAGTTCTAGCCAATACAATCAGGCAAGAGAAGGAAATAAAGGGCATTCAAATGGGTACAGAGGAGGTTACACTCTTGCTCTTTGCCAACCAAATCATCTTATACTTAGAGAACTCCAAAGACTCAACCGTAAGACTCCTGGAAGTAAACAAAAAATACAGCACTGTCTCTGGATATAAAATCAATGTCCATAAACCAGTAGCCTCTGTGCATGCCAATAACAGCCAGCATGAGAAGCTAATCAAGGGCACAATTCCTTTCTCAGTAGCTTCAAAAAAATGAAATACCTAGGGATATACATTAAAAAAAGAGGTGAAGCACCTTCAAAGAAATTTACAAAACCCTAAGAAAAGAAATGGCAGAAGATATTAACAAATGTTAGAACATAACATGCTCATGGATGGGAAAAATAACATTGTAAAATTGTATTCATTTTTCATTTTTCATTTCATTTAAATTTTATTCATTTTATTCAATTTCATTTTTACTACCCAAAGCAATCTACACATTCAATGCCATCCTCATTAAAACACTATCATCATACTTTCATAATTTGGAAGAAATAATTCTTCATTTTGTATAGAACCAGAAGAAACTCCGTATAACCAAGGCAATTCTTAATAATAAAAACAAGGCCGAGAGTATCACCATACCAGACTTTTGGCTATCCTACAAGGCCATAGAACACAAACAGCATGACATTCGCACAAAGACAAAGACATTGACATTTGGAAAAACCATAAGATGAAACTCACCTCTTATAGCCACTTGCTCTTTGATAAACCAAACAAGAACATACACTGGGGAAAAGAATCCCTATTCAAAAATGGTCTTGAAAGAACTGGATAGCCAAATGTAAAAGACTGAAACTGGACCTGCACCTCTTACCACTAACAAAAATTGATTCAAAATGGATAAAATATTTAAATCTAAGGCATGAAACAATAAAAATCCTTGAAGAAAGTGTGAGGGAAACACTTGAAGATATCAGATTGGGGAAAGATTTTATGAAGAAGACTCTATGGCAATTGCAACAACAACATAAATAAACCAATGGAACTTAATTAAACTGAAAAGCTTCTGCATGGCTAATGAAACAACAACCAAAGCAAACAGACAACCTTCATAATGGGAGAAGATATCTGCATATTATGAATCAGACAAAAATTTTTCAACTAAGATCTACAGAGGACTCAAAGTAATCAACAAAAATGACCCAAACAATCCCATATTTCACTGAGCAAAAGACATGAATAAAATCTTTTCTATAGAAGAGAAAAGATGAATGGCTAACAAACATATGAAAAAATGCTCATCACCCTAATCATCAGAGAAATGCAAATCAAAACACCCTGAGATATCACCTAACCTCAGTGAGAATGGCCCACATCACAAAGTCTCAGAACTACAAATGCTGGCGTGGATGTGGAGAAAAGGGAATACTTTTACACTGCTGGTGGGAATGCAAACTAACTAATACAACCTTTTTGAAAGGATATATAGAGAATTCTCAAATAACTCAAATTAGACCTCCCATTTGATCCTTAAATTCCATTACTAGGTATCTCCCCAGAGTGGGGAAAAGTCCTTTTATCATAAGGACAATTGCACTACACTGTTTATCACACCTCAATTTACAATTGCCAAAATGTGTAAACAGCCTAAATGCCTACTAACCCAGGAGTGGATTAATAATCTGTGTTATGTATATATACCTTGGAATAATATTCAGCCACTAAAAAAGATGGAGACTTACATCTTTTGTATTAAACTGGATAGAGGTGGAACACATTCTTCTTAGCAAAGCATCACAAGAATGGAGAAGCAAGAATCCAATATACTCTATTCTAATATGAAGAAAGTAGATGAGCTAATACAAGGAGAGGGGTAGGAGGATGAGCAAGTGGGGAAAGGGGAGGAGGAAGGGGGAGAAGGAGTCACAGTGTCAGGCACACTTCTTAGGGGTGGGACAAAATTATAAGAGGGACTTTATCTAAAAAATTCAATCAGTGTAACCTAATTTTTTGTATCCTCAGTGAACCCCAAATAATAAGAAATAATATAATATAATATAATATAATATAATATAATATAATATAATATAATATAATATAGTAGTTAACATTTTCAGCTTAAAGAGGTTCTTACTAGTCATGTTTGGGACAATTACAGCACCAGACTGTATAATAATAGAAATGGATAACATAATGAAGTTTTTAAAATTCTTTTTAAAAGGGAAGAAGGGGAGGAAAATTCTTCTCTACAAAAGTAAGTCAACCAACGAGTGTCAAAAGAACAAAAGAAACAGAGTCATCCTTTTTATAACCACCATGGTAGTAACTGATTCTGGAAAGAGGAATCTGTGGGTGTTAATTCAGTGAAATGCCATCAGGAAACAAGATATTCACAGAGTCTCACTGTGTCTCATGGACACAATAATCTGTCTCCCCAAGACTATTTATTGATTGCAAAGGGAAAAAGATACCTTAACAATGGAGAAATTTGGCAGATACACCTTCACAAAGTGATCAAGTTTAATATCAACATTAGGAAACTACCATCACGAGTGACCTGATATTACACACCACAAAGGACATGACATCACCTGTGGACATCACCATTCCTGCCAATGACACTTAACCAAATTCTCCTCATGAGGAAACCTCAGACATATCTAAATCGAGAGAGAGATTCTACAGAGCATTTGGCTTATCTCTTCAAAAATGTCAACATTATAAGAAAGGAAGGTGGCTGGAGTCTATACTGGATTAGAAGGGACTAAAGAAGTAGGCCAATCAAAAAATCAGGTAAAAAGAACACACTTGGGACAATTTGGGAAATTTAAATACAAGCTGGATAGTAGATAAACTATCATATTGTTAAATTTCCTGGACATGATCAGATACATGCTGAAGTAATTAAGGTTGAAATACCATGATGTTTGTAACTAATGTAGAAATGCTTTAGCAAAACATAACAAAGCAGAACAAAACCCAAATGTGTATGCAGACAGGGAAGAGATAAAGCAAAGTGTCAAATTATCACCAATTGGTGAGCCTACATTGGCTTTATGCAACTTTCCTATCTATTTTTATTTTTTTTCAAAATAAAAAATTACAGGAGAGAGAGTGGAAACCTTTGAGGTAAGGGACATTTTCATATGAATTGGCCCCAGAACTCTCTACTCCATACTATTCAGGTGGGGCCCAGCCCTAGTGAAGTATGCATAAACTAACATGTGTGCCCTAATCGAATTACTCTGGGGTGCTGGAGGAGTGGGGTGGGGCCTAGAAGAAGCTTGACCAGGAACTTACTGACACTTCCTCACTGTGGTCTCCCAAGCCCAGCACGAGCTGCCCACTTGGGTCTCAATTCCTACTCATCCTACCCTGTGTTACTCCTCTTTCCATTCCTCGTAATTGGCAAGGAATAGAAAGTTCCTTGTTCCTTCTCAGCCTTATGCACAGGAAGTTCTGCCTCTGGCTCTTCACATTAGGTGGTTCTTGGATGGGGTGTCACCCTCAGCAGACCTTCCCTGACACCAGTTCACAGCAGCTCCTCAATTCCCAGTACACTTCCTCAGAGCACCTTGTTTAAAATAGTATGGTGATGACAACACTTAACATGAGACTACCCTCTTAACAAATTTTTAATTATATAATACATCACTGCTGACAATAGCTGAATGGATGACTCAGACAAGGTATATACCTACAGTGGAATGCTATTTAGCCTTTAAAAAGAAGGAAATTCTGCAACAGACAACAACATGGATCATCCTTGAGAGCATTATGCTAAGCTAAGTGAAATCAGTCACAGTGAGGCAAATGCTGCATAACTTACTTACGTGAGATCTAGAAAATAGTCAGATTCATAAAATTCTTCCTCCAGGTACTTGCCAAATAGCATTTATTTATTATTCGCTATCTGTCCTCCAAGAAAGAGGCCACGCCTCTCTTTTCCACTTCTGTAACCCCGTTCCTCCATCAGTGCCTAAAATACTCCATAAACACGACTTTAGGGACCAACTTTGTTAAAACACTGCCAAACCCCGTAGATTAAACACTGTATTACTTTCCCTGCACTATTTTCATTTAGAACAATAAAATAAAAATGCAAAAGTAAGAGAATTTGAGTCATTCGTATTTCTTTTAATAGACTATTTCAAAATATCTGAATTAATGTTCTTGTGTTTTCTAGCAAAACAAAAGTATATTTGCAAACAAACAAATCATAGCCAACTGGACTGTCCTGTCCTTGCAAAGTACATGAATGAGAGGCTCTAATGGCCACGTTGCTCACCCCCAGTGCTCCAGTCACCAGCCAGGGGAAACCATTAAACAATGGGAGGTAGGAAGCTATTCTGCCTTTCTAGTTCATTAAATCATATATCATTTTTACATGTGAGTCGCCAGGCTATAAATCACATAAGACAGAATGAGAGCTAATTAAAGGGTCAGCTGAGCATATAATTTTGAATTCCTAGGCACCCAAAAACTGAGATTGACAATAAAATGTGATGAAATCCAGAATCATTTGCTAGCTAATAAAGCAAGCATTTTCAAGCTGCCAGCTTGCTAAGCCAAATTTTCATATTTAAAATAATCTATATTGAATATAATATTTATACAGTAATGAACTCTCATTTATCCTAGCATACTTCATTAAAATGAATTTGCATTTTATTTATTCTTTTTTATTAGTAAGGATTACAAGGTCAAAAGAAATATCAATAAATTGTGTTCTCATTTCGACTGAAAGTCATTCTTGAGATAGAAAGCATTATTGTTAATTGGTATTTATACAACATCTTTCTTCTAAAGCACATTCAAGGAAAGCAGGTTCATGAAAAGAAATTCACTTGTCAAGAGGGAAAACTACAACAAAGTCAGACCAAGATGGCCAAGGTCACTAAACAAGTCAGTAACTGTTGTGAAAGCAAGCCTGGAGAGGCAGCTGACTCACCGTGGTTTTCCCTCCTCCAAATATGCTACTTCATCTAAAAGGTATTTTAAGGGTGTTCAAGTTTACGCATTTTATACTTGTACTCGTCACAACAAGGAGCTTTCACATTAAAAAAATTATCTTATTTAGACACAGTAATAGCTATTGAGACTATTTTCCCTTTAAAATTCTTTATAGTCATAAAATAAGGCTTCTGATCTAACAGAGAATAGCACAGATATAAATACTAAGTTAGATTATTTTAAAGAAGAAAGGTGCTAATTTTCTATTATTACTACAACCTAATAGCCAAAAAATAAGATACATTTTCAGAGTTGTTGTATTACAACTGGAATTTTTATCAATTTTAATACTACTTGGGAGTTGCAGCTCAAAGAAACTAAAAATTTAAGTATAAAATATATACCTCAGTTTATTATTTAAAAATATAAATCTTCAATATTTCCTATTCAAGTCCCAATGAAGAAAAAAATCCTTCCCTCTGGAATACAAAGGTGAATGAAGTGAGAATTATTGAATTATACGGATCAAGGTATCAATGTTGTGCCTGTTTCTAAATCCTCTCTTTAAATAAAATTATACACCCCTCTCTCTGTAATCAAGCAACTATGGGAGGCTGACAGAAACCACAGCTTGAGAATAACATATTCAAAAGATTACCTGGATCTTTCCTAATCATACGTCCCAAGCATGAGCCACTGATTACAATAGTAGTACTTTATTATGTACAAAAAAGAGAAACATCACAGGAAATCCTGCTTCTACGATAGATTTGTCCTTTTACCCTTCATGCCACAATCTTCATATACATAGAGTGCCTCACTTCTAATCACATGCAAATATGGTTATGATCCTTTGCTACACCACACCCCAATGCCATTGCTATGATAGATAGAGTCCCTTCCCGTCTGCAATTCCAGAGAAAGTGCTTGTTATGTTGCCATTTCCAAAACAAGATTCCTCAGGAAGAGGAAAGCACATGCTTCTGAGGGATGTAAGCTATATATAGATAGATATATAAAAATCTATATGGCTAGATCTATAAGCAAAAAATAGCTAACGAGAATACTGGAAGCTTCAAGACATATATCTCTAGCTTGTCATATTTGAACACTATTCACTCTTCCCTTAAAAAGAATCAGTAATTTGAATTTTTTTCATGGCCAAAATCATGGATAGTGAAATTAATTTATATAAAACTACAGTAGAACCTTTGCAAGCTGACCACCCGAGAAACTGTAACAAACTGGTTAACACACAGAGGTGGTCAACATAAGGAATTAGACCTACAGTACTGATACACACACATGGCGAAGGCTCATCTATGACAATTAGGAGAAAGGCAATGTAGGGAGGTGGTCAACTGTGGAAGATCTACTCTACTTTCAAAATATAATTTAAAAATGTGAACCAGTAATAAATAGAATAAGAGCTAACACTCAGTTATTATTATAAATATTAAAAAATACATTTTGCTATTCTTTAAAAGAGAGTGGTCCTTTAGCGTCAGCACTGTATAGTTTGTCAACGCAAAGAACACGTAATTTCACAAACGATCTAAAAGAGGATAAATTTCTAGAATTGGCACTCTTACCTAGGTTCTTTCTGGAGAATTCTTCTCCTGAAGAAAATTCATCCCTGACTTTAGAAGAGAACTATTTAGCCATAAGTACTTAGAACCAAGTACTACTTAGTCAACTGACAGCTTCTGACTTATCCTTGAAAGTTCATTTAGCATTAATTAAAGATTAGCATCAAAAGCTGGAGTCACTGAGCCCTCCAGTGATTGCTGGGTCTTTTCCCACCAAAACACCTCCAATTACCCTCCCAACATACATAAACCTGTGGATCTTGCCAGAGAGAACTATGTTCAAATGGAGTCTTCCACACCCCATGCACAGCTCTCTTCCATTAATTTTTATTAGAACTGAAAATTTTTCCAGTTAATGGATCACAAAAGAAGTGACTTTTCTTAGCCAAAAAATGAATACTAGCCTGATTCAAAGTTACTTTTAAATTTAAAATTTCATTTTATAATTTTATGATATTTGAAATGATAGTCAGTAAAACATAAAAATGGACATTTTGTGATAAGTGTCTCTGTTTACTTCAATTCTTTATCATTTATGTCTTCGCCACTTACAGACACTCAAAAACCTGTGTTTCAGATGACCAAATGTATCAATTAAGGTGCCCATGGGAAAGAAATACAACACTCAAACTGGGAAAATTTGAAAGTGTTTATCTTTAAAGGACTATTTACAAGCCTACAGGCAGGATGTAGAGGAACCACAAGGATACTACAGGGATCGGGCCCAAGGGGAAAGGAGGAGCTGACAGTTACCCAAGCCTGGAGGGCAGGAAGGATGAGGAGGGTGGGAGACCAGGCAGAGGCCATCACAGGACACAGCCTGCAGTAACCCAGAGAGGGGCACAGGGAATAAACACTCTGATCTCAATCTGCTCCCTCCCTCCCACCTCCTGCCAACATTTCCCATTAACCAAATCCAACTTAAGACAGGGGGCAGAGAATACAAACAGGTCAGCCTCCACAGCACAGAACAGAGTGGACAAGGATAAGTCCGTTGTTAAGGATAAGTCACTGAAAGGGCAAATGAAAGATATAAGTATGGGCAAAGACACACTACACACACTCTTGCTCTGCAGTTAGGTTATAGAAGAGATGTACATGCTCAGAAAGCCTACAGAATCCAGGCGTTCACACAGGCAGGAACAGACGCAAAATCCCCCTTTACAGCCTTGTCCTCTGGTGTCTCTAAAAGGCACATAAGCACTAGCAGTGCACAGTGAGGCTTGCAAAGTAAGAACAGCTCATTTCATGCCACACCAAGTTATATCATAGTTAAGGAAATTTGGACAAGGGATTCTTTATACCATGCAAAGGATGGTTTATTTGCCTTAGTATAAAATTGGAACATCAAAGTTTTTTGATAAGACCAATGTCATTGCCAGCACTTGGGAGGCTGAGGCAGGTGGTTTGAAGTAGCCGGGTGTTGTGGCAGGTGCCTATAGACCCAGCTACTCGGGAGGCTGAGACAAGAGAATCACTTAAGCCCAAGTGTTTGAGTTAAAAAAAAAAAAAAAAAGAGTGAGTTGGGACACAAAGTGAGACTCTATCTCAAAAAAAAAAAAAAAAAAGAAAGAAAGAAAAGAAAAAACAATGTCATGATTGCGTTTTTGTTTAGGAAGATTTCTTTGCTGACCTTGTAGAGTTGAGATCTCAAGTGGAAGTGAATGAAAGCTAGGAGAGCACTTAGAAAGCCGTTACAATAATCCAGGATAGAGATGAATTCAGTCTTCTCATTTGGTGGTCTACACTTTTTAAAATCCCTGGTGCCTAATGCTTTGTGATATATAAGGAATGACGCAAAAATTTTTCCTTCAGCTTTGAATTTTCTATATTTTCCCATTGATTTCTCTTGCTTCCTTACTTCCCATACCCAACCATTCATCAAGTACCATTGAGTCTAACTTTTAATATCTCCAGAACCCATCCTCTTCTTCCTGCTAACACCTTGATAAAGGCCACATTTATCATGTAGACTAGCATTTCTCACAGTACACACAAGCTGTTCTTGGGGATTCCATGAAAAAGATGGTTTTCTGGTCAAGTACTTTGAAGCCTTGAAATAAATAAATTATTTAAATGCTTTGCTTTCCCTGAGTTTTTAGGAATGTGTATGTAACTTGTGAACTCCTGGAGAGAAGGCCACACGCAGTCATTCCCCCTTTGCATAGAAAACCCATGGCCATCTCCAGGGACACAGGTCCTCAGAATACAGACTGCAAAATGCTGCCATGGACAAATAAAGGTTTTCCTTACATTTTTGTAAAACTTCATCCAGTTTGCTGACTTTTCTGTATTTATTGCTCCCAGGAAAGGTTTTACATAGCATAGAGCAGAGACAAAGGTAATCAATTCTTGCAGTTAGATTTTCAAAAGGTAGAGGAACATAGTTCATGGACAATAGATTTGGAAGAATATGACGAATAAGAGCAAAGCTTCTGGCTCGGTGCCTGTGGCTCAACAGGCTAAGGCGCCAGCCATGTACACCTGAGCTGCGGGTTCAAATCCAGCCCAGGCCCGCCAAACAACAATGACGCCTGCAACCAAAAAATGGCCAGGCGTTGTGGCGGGCGCCTGTAGTCCCAGCTACTTGGGAGGCAGAGGCAGGAGACTCACTTGAGCCCAGGAATTGGAGGTTGCTGTGAGCTGTGATGCCACAGCACTCTATCTAGGGTGACAGCTTGAGGCTCTGTCTCAAGAAAAAAGAGCAAAGCTTCTTACACTCTGACTAGTTAAAGGAAGAGAGGGGAAATAGAGTTTAAGTGCAGAAAGTTTCAACTCAAGAGGGTACCTGAGAAGAGAGCTCAGGTCCCAACCCACTCAGGAGCCCTGTACTAAGCGCAGATATAGAGAAAGGTATCAGAAACTCCAGCTGGCTTGGTGGGATCTGAGAGCAAAAGGAATCAGGGCCCTCCCAGAAAGATAGAGCTCTGAGGAGAAAGCAAGACTCTGAAAATTGCTGAAAGGTAATTTCATGTCTATGTTAGGGTTGAGAGACCCTACCGACATTCTGGTCTGGGAATGGAGGTTTCCACGTGCGTCACAGGATACGCGGCGCCATCCCTGGCCTCTCCCTTCCAATGCCTGTAGTGTGTTCCTCACCCTGAGCTGTAACAACCTAAAATGTTTCTTCACATTGCCAAATGTCCCCTGGGGGAAAAGCCTCTGCCGAGAACCACTAACCTAGGTGGACAGAGTCCTAGACAGCCCCAACAGGTTTCTTCCAGTCAGCGTAGGTTGTGAGTAGCTGGATGAATCATTCTCAGAGATCCAGAGTAATCGACATGGATGATGCCCAAGAACCAGATGGGATTAAAAACAAAACAAAACACCCTCAGTGGTAATGGATGCCACAGAGGACTGATCATTCCCAAGGACAAAATGGTACACTCCCCCCAGATTCCTCCACCTGGCAGCTTGATGAATGACCCACATATCAGAAAACTGGAAGCCAGGCTACCCAGGTGTAAATCCTAGAAATCAGTCAACTGTGGGGGCCTCAGTTTCCTCATATCTGTAAGACGGAGATAATAACAGTACATGCCATATAAGGTTACTATGGTAACTAAATGTGTTAAATTTTGTGAAGTGCCTGCTCTTTATATAATTGAGTTTTGAGTAAGTGGTGGCTTTTACTATGTATATAAACACCCCTGGGATTAGATCCAAGTCAGAGAAGGAGACTGTGACCCTGAATTATAACTAAAATTTCACCATCATCGCTTCTCGGCCTTTTGGCTAAGATCAAGTGTAAAATTTCACCATCAAATCAAATGAAGTTTGTGATATTCTATGAAACTGAAATTCATAGAAAAATAAAGTTATTTTTCCATAACCAGTTTGTGTTCATAAATTTCTCCTCACTACATTGGTGTCTTTGTATCCCTTCTAATATTCCTGGTCTTTTTCCCTTAACATAGCTTCATAACACCACTGTGGTCATCTTACAAAAACCCCAAATGTGATCAGGTAACGGGCTCCCCAGTACCCACAGCCAAGGTCCCACAGAGATGCCTCAAGAACTCGCAGGTGCATGGTAGGCAGAGCGCGGAATCCCTAGTGTGCTTCTCCACTATTATCTATGTCATGTCTTGTGTTTCTGTGGAAGATTTTATTTGAAAAATGACATATGCTCTTAAAAGACATTTGAAAGTCATTGGCCCACGGAGATCCTATGAGATGGCAGTTGAGCTCCCCGTGAGAAGCCTGTGCTCCTCATTCCAGCTGTTTGTCAGTAGACACCCTGTGATCCAGAAGAAGAAAGCCACTGGTATGGAGCACATGTGCTGTGAGTCTTGTCATCGGCTTGGAATATTCCTCTTTGCCTTCTACAGATGTGAAGTCACTGAAGGTAAATACTTTTAGATTTGCAATTTTAAAAGAAAATTGATGGAAGGAAGGCCTCTCCAGACTTCGGTGCTGAGGGGTCCTGCTTCAGGTACTGTAAGGCTTTTTTGCCAAAGCCAAGGATACATAGCTTCCCTAGGTGTGTCGCCCCCAACCCCAACGCCCTGCCACAGTACAGGGGTGCTCCAAAGAAGCAGACCACTGCAATCACTATCCTTAGGAAATCAAGCCCTCACTTTCTGTTTTTGATATCTTCCTGCTTACCTCCCCAAAGGTCCCTGCTGCTCCTCCTCCCAGGATAGAATCCCCCTGTCCCCAAGGGGCTTCTCTCCTCTAGTGTGGGCAACTCCTGCTACTCCTGCAGCACAACTCCCCTCTGGGACAAGGGGAACATAGCAGGCCTGGCTACCTGCTCAGAAAGAAAAAGGAGATGCACATCCAGACAAAAAGTATCTCCTTCACAGCAATCATCCTTCTACCTGCATATCTATCTCAGAGAATCACAAATTCTTTCTTCACACTTTCCTTAAATAAGTTCAGATTAGTTTCTAAATCAGAAAAAATGGAATATTTCAAAGGTCCAACTGAGACACACATCTATGTTGAAGCACTATTACATAGGTTAAATATTATCCGAGTCCTATGTTATCCATACACCTCCGATACAGGCATGTATCAGAAAGTAGTACCTTTCCTAGTAACTGCCTCTTCCTTTTCTAAACCTTTCATAGTTCATTCAATAATGGAATATACTGTTACTTCCTCAAGAAGGTCACCATTCATTGTTTTCATTGATGCATTGATATTTTTGCCCTTTCAATTCAATGCCACAACCCATCAGATTACCTCTTCCTCTGTCACTTTTGGCAGCCAGTCTCGGGACCGCTGCTGGCTTTCCATCTGTCAAACTCAATCCACCTTCAACATACAGCCAGGACCTGAAGAAAGGAGTGAGTAAAGAACAATGGAGCCAGGCTGGTTTCACCCTGGATTTGCTCTACACTTTGGGAGAAGAAATCCTAATAACATGGAAAATTCCTTAGCAGGGGCTTGCTTTCTGGCTTTGCAAGAGCCTGGCTAGCACTAGGACTCCAGCCCTGGGAGATAACAACTACAGTCAGTGAATAGGGTCTGCAGTGTCTCCCCAGCTATAATAATTCCTCTTAACCACCAGCAAGAAGCAAGTGAGACAGCAGTCATTTTAAACAATTCTGCATAATGAGCCCATATTCCTTATTATACATAGTAGCAGATTGGTCCAGAAATAATACCTGACCCCAGTTGGCCAATTAAGTGAAACAGAAAATGCCTGCATAACCTTCTTGAAAATGGACACCAATTGAAATTGCTTTGTCTGTTTGTTAGTTATATTTTCTCGGGTAAAGAATTCAACCTCCTTTGATCTATTTTTTCATCTGTAGAAAGAATAGTTTGAACTAGATGATTTTTGTATTCCCTTTCTGCTCTTGCTTTATAGTTTTCATGATGAAGGTGGGTTACACAGTAAGGCCTTGGTTCATTCTGTCAAATCTATATAGTTTTATGACTTAAAAACTTCTCTCAACTTTTTAAGCATCAGTTTCCTCACTGCAAAATGAAAATTGTGATAGTACCTACCTTGGTTTAAATTATATAATAGCTGCTAAGTGCTTAAAACACAACTACTTACAATGAAGCATCCTATGATCTCTAGTTGGTATTGTTGTTATTATTTCTATCTCAACAATATTTAAAATACAGAATTAAGAGGAAGTAAGAGAAAAAAGAAAACCAAAGTGAAAACATTATAGTTGTTTAGCCAAAAGAAAGATTGGAATAAGAGGATCAAACCATTTGGCTCATTGATAGTGCCAAAAGGTCAGAGGAGGGATGACAAAGTCAGTGCCATTTCCAGACACGTAAAAAGTTACAGGATGTTTAATTGCAGCCCAAGAAAAGAAGGTAATTACTTATCTCCAAACTATCACTCTCAGAACTTAAACAGGTATCTAATAACAAAGGATCCTCTAAATTACAAGTAGCATTTGGTATAATCAACTCCCATGAATGATAATGTCTATAAACCATTAAACTTGAAGAGCCATGTGCAGTATTATTTATTCCATTGTCTTTCTTTGTAACATCGTCTTGATGACATGTACAATATCTATTTACCTGAAGTTTCTTTTGTCCTAATGGCAAGAGGATAATGCTATGACCCAAACACCACACAAGAAAGGTTATCTCAGACCCATTAGGATCTGAATCCAGAAACTACTTTCATACCCCAAAAAAGGTGGCAATGTTTTTAGATGCTCAGAAGAATAAACCAGGAATAGTCTGACAACAGATTATTGACATGTGTTTATTTAAATATGCTGCCTGCCTTCCATTCTTCGGTGAGTCATGTGACCTGACTGGCTATAGTTCAATAAGTTGAGGAAGGATGACAATATAAGACAGGCAAGAGAAAAATATAAAATAAATAGGGATGCACAAGATGGCATAATATAATGCAGTTTAAGAGTACAGAAAATCTGTATAGTCAGCAGGCTGTGGTTAGTGAAGGCAGTTCGACCCAAGGTACTCAGCCAGAACAAAAATGTTGTTCTGCCTGTAAATTTGATGGCAAGTGCCACTAAAATTAATAGGGGCAGGGATCAAAGATAAGTCACCATCAAAAGGGCATGTCACATCTTCCTTTCATATCAAAGAACTATATGGATTACATGCATCCTATTTTTCAAGCCACATTTGTAAAGATTTGCAGCCCTTGATCCATTTTCTGGGCTTGTGGGTACAAAGCGACAAGTGCACAGATGAACCTTTCAGATGGTCATGTTAGGAAAACAGGCAAGAGTTTCCCTATTTGGGGACCCCAGAGACAGGAATACAAGAACAAATCATCCATTATCCCATATTGACAACTTGATACCAGGTGTCCTAGAATGCAAGGTATGCAGAAAGTGGTCCTGGATATCTTAAGGAAAAATGAGTGACTATCATCTGTCCCATTTGATTATTTTGACACTCTTGAGAGTTATTATGTTGTGTGGCTGGAAGTACTCTTTCAAAGCCAACTTGTTCTTTTGCAAGATGATGAAAGATAAGTGGAACATTTCACAGATTCTCTTCTTGGACTACAGTCTCTGCACTGGCGCACCCTCACATGGTGGGGCCTGAATACATACAGTGCTGTTGTTTGGCTATGGAAAGTCATCTCCTTGGAGGAGCTGATGACTTGCTGACTACCAAAATAGTAATTAGAGCATTCTTAGGTCCTAAATTTAGTACTGTTCAGTTACTTTTATGTTTACATTTGAAAGCCAAATCATGTACAGCATCTGGAGTAGCTATTTTCAGAATTTGGAACCAACAGCCTTGGCATCTGAAGTCATTTCAGACACAGAGGTGCAAGATTTAGGTTGAATTGTTCTAATCACTGAGAGGTCTGCTCAGGTAGGTTGCCTGATTGTGCTCTTACATTTGCATATTTTCAAATGAGAATTTGCTGATACAAAGTGGTAATATTAAAAAGGAGTTTGCCCAGGAACTAAGGTATAAGGCCTTTCAGGGAGACAAGCTTTCCATATCCTGCTTATCTATTTGTGTGGTTCTAAATAACCTTGCCACCTGCATGGGAAAGGAAACAAACAAACTCCTGTTTTATTTCATGTACAAAGTTCAGGCAGTTGTCCTAAGGTACCTCAAGCATGCTTCTCTTCTACAGACTAGGCTCTTGGTGAAGCCAGATGGTCTGACCCTGTACTCAAAGCATGAAACAGAGGAGAACCTTCAGTGCAGCAGGAGGCTCTACAAGACCACCGTACTTCTCAGATTTGAACGTACAAACAAAACACCTGAAGATTTACAGCAGAGACCCTGCTCCAGCAGGTCTGAGGTGGGCCCTGAGACTCTGCATTTCTAACAAGCTTTCAAGGGATGCTGGTGCTGCTGGGCCATGGACCCACTTTGAGCAGCCAGGAGTCCACGTTCCTCAGAGAGACACCAGTGCTGCCCTGTCACCACTGAGCTGTGCCACTTGGAGTATATTATGTCACTTCTCAGTGCTTCAGTCACCTCCTCTATAAAACTAGGCCAGAAATAGAGTTTCTTACCAAATTCAGGGAACTGAAGAGAATAGGAATGAATAAATGCAAGTGAAAGCAAAATCTAAAAAGTTTAACAAGCTATTTAATTAACAGTGCTTAAAATCATTCGAGAACTCAAAGATGCTCTCTGAGGAAGTTGCTCTTCCTCAAAGACTGATAAGTTCCATGCCATTGATTCATGTTCCCTTGAACATTCTATTTTTCTATTCTTTATCAAACTACTACTCCAGGTACCTGTCCTCTGACCAGCCAAAATAGGTCACTTACAAGGCAACTTCTGTGTGGTCCAGACAACACCATGCTGGGAAGCACAATCCTCTACAAAACTCTTCTTTCAAAGCCTCAAATTTGATTAGATTATTCTTAAAGCACCTAATTATTAAACTAAACCATAAGGAGGAAGAGAAGTCACATCTCCATGTCTAAATAATTCATAATTCATATTATTTTCCCTTAAAATTTACCTAGTCCTACCTGTATGTTTTACACATGTCAAAAATGAGGTCCAATAAAGATAAATCCAAGGCCAGGCACAATGGCTCATGCCTGGAATCCTGACACTCTGAGAGGCCGAGGCAGGTGGATTGCCTAAGGTCATAGGTTCAAGATCAGCCTGAGCACGTGTGAGACTTCTTCTCTAAAAACCTGGTCATGGTGGCTTATGTCTGTAATCCTGACACTCTGGGAGGCCAGGCCTGCGTTTGGCTCCTGTAGTCCCGGCTATCCGGGAGGCTGAGACAAGAAAATTGCTTGAGTCCAAAAGTTTGTTTGAGGTTGCTGTGAGCTATGACACCACAGCACTCTACCGAGGTTGACAAAGTGAAATTCTGTCTCAAAAAAAAAAAAAAAAGAAAGAAAAGAAAAGAAAGATAAATTCCTCACTTGATCTCACAACAATAATTAAGGATGGAAATAGGACAAGAAACCCCGTATTTAATTCCAAGTTTAGTATGACTGTCTCTATTCTCTACTGGAGGAAGTTTTCCCTATGTCTTTCCTTCTTTCCCTTCTTTCCTTGAAAGTCACCTGCTGCCACTCTCGGTTTTGCAGCACCAGGTGGTGGGAATAGTGTCACTGATCCAAAGGAATGTTGAACCAGGGGAGAGGGAGAGAAGCCAGACAAGCAACAGGGAATCACGGATGCTGTGGAAGGGAATGGAATAAAGAAGCATTGGCAACAGGTCAGCCTTCTTCTGTCCCCTCAGAGGAGAGTCAGGAAAGAATAAATGAAATACTCATTGACGCTACAGATGCCCTCTAGAGACACTATCATCTATTTTAACTCACTTTAAACAGTATCTTTTTAAAAATCTACTTTAACAAACAGGCCACCTTCTAACTAGAGTAACTGCTATACGATCATGAACAGCTTGGATACAGGGTCTAAGGTGGCACAGAGCTCTAAAAAGAAGCCTGAGAGCAGCTAGCATGCCAAGAGGCGAGGTCTGGACCAAGGAGGATGTATTGCACACAGAAGGAGACCACCTGGATGCAGGCTGATTAGCTGTGAAAAAGCAGTCATGGGTACCAAGAAAAGAATGAATTATGGAGCAATACAGAGAGAAATGGGCTCAGGAAGGATTGATTATGCTCCATTTCCACTCTGCTAGCAGGCTACACAGAGTCTCAGAGGTACGGATTTACTCAGGACTGAAATTTTACATCCAGGGACGATGTCTTAAATAACTAATTTGGTGAGATGAGAAAATATCTTGTAAAACTATTATGCTTTTCCAAAAGTCCATATAAAATTTTATAGGCTATTGAGGTGTCTCAGCCGTAGTATGAGCTTCTATTACAGGTGATATGGAGACAATAGACTTAAAGATGAAATTATGTTAATGAGAGTGCTGCCACTCAGTAGGTACAGTTTGTTATTTGCAACCGGAATGTCATAAATTTTTATAAGGTGTCTATTTATTGTCAAGCCCAGGAGCTGCTGTGTCACTACTGCTCAAAGCCTTTTCAGATAAAGGCATCTTGATCTGGGTGTGATACATCGTACAGTCTTATGATATACAACCTTTCCTCCATTTTCAGTGTCTTCTCAGTAGTATTCGTTTCTTCTATGCAAATGCAAAAATAAACATATTCCCACCCACTGTGAAATGTGCCGCCCTTTCAGCCATGGTACATGTAGGAGAATGCCACACCAGGAAGGCACCTCGACTGCCCTGTACTAATTCTAGATGGAGAAGAAATGATATTCAAGAGCACAACAAAACCTATGCCAAGAAAACTTCTTCAGGACCTGTGTGTGGGTGTCACTCCAGTCTTGGAGAAAAGAAGAAGAAAGAGAGGGAGATATTTACAAATAATAGCAGCTACTGTTTTCCATTATGTTTCCGTCCCAGGAAAAACACAATATGTGCTATCTCATTGAGTCCTTCAATCCTGTGGGGTGTATAATATTATACCCATTTCACAGGACAGGAATCCTCAGCTTAGAAATGTTTATAATTTGCCCAAGCCACAGAGCAGGAACTTATTCTACCTGGATGTGTCAGATCAGAAAGGACACAGTCATATCTCAATGCCACCTCCCAAACAGGTCTCTAAGCCTATCAGTGCTACCCCTGTCAGCATCAGTCTGGCTTCATGGTTATCTGGAGAAAAACTATCTAGAGGAAAATAACACCAGGAAACTTTGGAAGGAGAAGGAGATTACAAATCGCAGAATTTAAGATCAAATGAGTCTCCCAAAATCATCCCGAAAGAAACAGTGAGGACTAGCTTCCAATCACACAGCTAGTTAACAGCCAGGGAAAGAGCATTCCCTCATCCTGCTGCTAGGAGTCCTGCAAAAGGTGGTTTTCCCTTCTCTAGTTTTAGGGATTTTTTTGTCCTCATTCTCTTCACTATCTTTCCCTCCTCCTCCCAAAATATAATGGATAGGATAAATATTTAGAATGTGATTCAGGTTGGGGAGGTAAGGTCAGGAAGAGAAAGAATATTCCGATATATTTCCTTTTCATTGCTTACATTGAGAATAAAAGTCACCCCAGGTACTTCTTTGGAAGGAATAATCAAAAGTTCCGTCAATAAACATTATTATTTACTATTTCCCAGACACTTGCATAGTCATTAATTTGATAAATAAATCACAGACCTGCCCTCAAGTAGCTTACAATCTAGTGAGAGAAATCAATACTAACATATCACTACAATCTTAGCAACACAGAAAGCTTATCAGGAGATTAGCTCAGGCGTGACTGTGTGCAGCCTGGTGTGTGAGAAGTCACTGTAATGACCACGAGCTTCCCCCATGTGAGGGCCTGTACACAGCTGCAGATTCAGACTAAGAGGACACACTGGAATTTGCGCCTTTGGCGAGTAAATGAGATACTGTTAAAGCACATAGTAGATGCTCAGTACACACAATGTGCTTAAAAGCTAAAAAAAATAATAAAAAGCTGGAAGGAGGTGGAGGTGAATCAGCTGTTCCTTCATCTTTTAAGAAGTTCAGGAACACCTCTTCACCTACCTTTTTCCGATATATCTCCTTCCCCTAAAATTATTTTACCAGTAATGCCAAGAAGGGAGCAGACTGTCATGATCAGATCCACTGAGGCTCCACTCAATGTAGGAATTCCTTCTGTACTGTTTCTGGTGGCTAATCCCCTTCCCACCACATACTTTCAACTATAGTGAAGATAAAACTTCAAGGCAGTCATACAATTATTGGACAGTTTAAATCATTAGAAAGTTCTTTCTCATATTGAGTTGAAATCTGCCTCCCTATAATCCCACCCATTAAATCTGGTTGTGCCTGCTGGAACTTCAGAAAATGAAAATACTTCCTTATCCACATGTCATCCGTTCAAGTGTTTGCAGGCAAGTACCATGTCTGTTCAAAGCCTTTTTATCTGACACCAGATGGCGAGGCACATGCCTGTCCTCTTGTTAAAGAGGGTTAAGAAGCAGCAGCCATGGACGGGGGGGAGAGATTAACAAAGATTTTTGTATGTGTCTTTCATCATGCTGTGCTGCTTGGAGTGGCTGCGGCCAGTGCTGAAATCATGATCCTAGTGCACACTCTCTCCCGGTCAGAATATGGCCTGAGAGAGATGAAGAAGTGGGTTAGTTCAAGAAGCTCTTTTAGTGGTATGACCTTCCCAATTAAGCACAAGCCCTACAGACTATTAACAATCTATCCCGTGGAGAGCTCCTCAAATCACCACCATAATTTGCCCCATGGAACAGTTCAGATGTTGCATTTTAACTTTTTTTCTTAATGTTAGAAAATAAATTTGCCATATGACCAGTAATTTTCCTCTTGAGAAGATTTATAAGGTCTAACCATTGTTATCTCCTATATGCACAATTCCCTCCCACATTTTAATCTGGTTGGTTATGCCAGGTATACCTTTTTCCCAATGACCCACTTTCACTAACCTCTGTTCCCTTTCAGTAACCACTGAACCTTCCCTTATAGCTGAAGAAAGAAGCTGACATCTAAGAGGGTTAAATCATGCTGAACGTAGGTTTCAATCATGACATGACCCGAAAGGAGATGCTAAACGCTCAACCTTTATGCCACCTTCTCCTCAATCACTCTCTGAAGCTTTATTAATAACAATGAATGATTTAACAAAATAGAACACCATTGCTGATTTTAAAATAATCAATGATAAGCTTTAGGGCTGCTCATAACATAATGCTTAATAATTTTAATGTCATTTTTGTTCATTTCTTTATATAGCAACTTAAAAATTTCTATAGTTTTCATTTCTAAATGGATCCATTGAAGTACACACCCTGAAGACTCAGAATTGTTACATATACACAGTAAACAAGTTTTCTTACTGTAAATCTTGATAATTTCCTGATAATTCAGACACACAATTTCAGGAAGCAAGTATTCCTAAAGCTCAGATTACAAGTGATCTGTGCCAGCCAAGAGTACATTATGTTGTTCCTTTTCCAACGCAATATAAGAGGAAGACAACAGATCTAAGAACCTGTGAAATTCCTGACAAATTTAAACCTTGCTTATGTAAGCTATACACAGTGAGGCAATGGAGAATTCAAGGATTTGAAAGGGCTTAAAGGGGTCCCTGCCAGCATAGTAGCAGCTTGAATGTGTGCCATCACATCTGTACATTTGGCACAGTCATCTCGGTCTCTACTTGGCAGCTGTGGAAAAGGAAAGACAGGAAGAAACCATAGAGGAAGCAGCCTGTTGTTTCCCACCATAAAACCACAAGGACAGGACAAATGGCTGCTCCCAGGATGCAGAGAAGGAAGAAGCCTGGAGACGTACACAGGAGGAGACACTGCTGAAGTTGAATAGTCATGGGGGTCTTGATACCAGCCCTCTGGTCAGTGTTGTTGAAGTGGTTACAAAAACCACTGGCACTGTCTGACACTGTAAGCCATGGAGGCAAAGGCGAAACCCCATAAAGCAATGGTTAGAGAACCACGTCCAACCATAATTATCATCTGGGGAGTCAAGAGAAAAATGCTGGCTCCAGGACCTCACCTCTCACCACCTCCTTTTAGGTTTTAAGGTGTTAGTTTTGGGCCCTCTAATCCACGTATTCCAAGCGAGCTCACATGCATACTGATGCAGGTGTCTGGCAGCTCACACTGGCATGCAAAACAGCGGTGGACTGAAGCCTGTGGGTAAAGGTCAGTGAGTAGCCAAAGAGAGACCACGACCTGGATCTACAGCATCCACACAGGACTGGTTCCTCACGGAAGGAGTGTCCTGTGGTTAATGCAGCGTGGGAGAACTCAAGTTGGCCTATTTTGCTGGACTTTTCCCAAGAACCGCAGGTAATTCTGATTATTTATCCCCAGTTGAGAACTAGCACTAATCTTTGAGTGTAGTCTTTTACTCATCTCATATATTTATAAAATACCTAGATTACTGGGCCCCATCTCAGACCTGGTGAGTCAGAGCCTTCAAGAGTGAAGTACAGGAATCTACACTTTTAGCAAGCTCCCAGGGTTTCCTTCATTCGCCAAATTCCAAAAGAAGTTTTTAGAACCAGCCTAGTGACAACAGGCATGGGACAGAAAGAGAAGACTATGCAAAAAAGGAACAACTTTCCACATTTTGAGTCTTGAAGATTTTATTCGTATGAAAGTAGATTGACCATTAAGAACCACACATATAGTAATGAGATATATATGGACTTCGACTCTTCGGCAATCTTGAAAGTGATGATTTTCTCATACCAATGATTTGGTTTTATAAATTCCAACTTAGAAAATCCAATTCAAGTAATAAACACCTATGAGCCCAGAAGAGGTGACTATCCATCTATAAAGCAGGTGCCTGAGAAAAGACTGGCCACCAATGAGTCTGCCCTTATTACACATACTCTGTTTACATAAGTTGGCGCCTTCATCTGGATCACTCCCTAATTTGGGTCACTTTCAAACATTCCAGGTTTACATATGTGGACCAAGTTCAGAAGGCACATTCTTGCAGAAGCTGTGTTAAGCTACTTGGTCTTTCCAAAAGTCCTAGAAGACACATTATAAATTTGGTTAGTAAAAATCCACCTGTGCTTTACATGTTTACAAATATTTAAGAGTCCTTGTAGTGCTTACAAGTCCACACTTCTATTATCCTTCACTTTCTTGTTCTTCTAAAGCAGCAGTTCTCAACCTGTGGGTCCCTTTCTAACAATGAAAATACATCGTGGCTTCAGCAGGAAGCAGTTAGATCGAGTCTTCACCCTTTTCCCTAACAGCAGTTAGAGTTCTGCTTGGAGAGGGAGAAATGATGCAGGACATTTGGCACCCTGGCCAGCTCAGTGGAGCTGGCGGACCTGCCGCCTCCTCCTTGGCGGTGTTGGTGCTGTGGCAGCCAGCTGAAGAACCAGCGGGCTGGATGACAGGCAAGGAGGGGGACCTCCAACACCCACCAGAGGCTCCAATAGCCAAAAAGGCCTGACAACTGCTGAGGAGTCACCTGTGCCTCGGTGTCTCCTTCACTTTGCACTTGGGACTAAATGTGGAACCCCCATTCTCTATGCCTAGGCCAATTTCATGTGAATTTCCTAGGCCTCAATTCCATGAATGGATTGTGTCCATTCATTGATGCATTCATTCACTTTGCCCCGGAGGGGACTGTGTTCGTTCATTGATACATTCATTCACCTTCCAAATAAATAAATTAATTAATTAAAAAAAAAAGAAAAAGAAAAAAACAAAAAAAAAAAAGCAGGGCTCTTCAGGGTGGCCTCCCGTGAATCCGGCCAGTCCTCTGGATCCCCCCTCTTTGGGATGTGGGGCCTTCACAATCACTAGCATTTCTTCTAGATGGTGCAATTCTGCCCCAGAACCTCAGCTAAATGGCTAGGCATTTCACTTCTGCATGGAGAGATCTCTTTTACCAACTGCCCATCTCCATTCCACACTCCTCTGCAGGAGGTTCTGCGGCACATTGAGGGGCTCTTGTGCTAGGTCACTGTCAACCTCCTGTGTAACTTGTCTGGATCCCTTCAAATTATTCAAGAACAAATCAGCATACATTCATGGTTTTGTTCAGTCTGCTGTGAGGCACGAGATCATTATGCTCCTCAAACACCTGAAATATGAATTAGTCTCTGCAGAGTACGAGCTGTGAGGTGGCAGGGCCCCCATGGCTTGGGAGAACATCCAGGGGCCGAATCCCCCTCTACTAACCCTTCTCAACAGATAACCACGTATTCTCTCTAAGCTTCAGCTTTTAACCCAGAAGAAGAAAAACATGTTTTCCTTAAAACTTTAGCTTTTAACTTTACAGCTGCACTTCAAAGTAGTCACGTACAGTTTCCAGCTCATCTTGTAGCTATGTAGTATTGCCGTAGTTTAGAGGTCACACCGTAATAAAAGAGTACGTTTACCTGGGAATCTGTGCCTGTTTCTCTTCCCATTAAGTTGAAAATGAGTCTGACTTCCTTGAGAAACAACTTTGTACTGCCTCCTTCAAAATAAAGCTGTTTGGGCACTCGAGTGCTGATGATAGAGAAAAATATCCCAATCCTCCTCATCCCATCTTTGCCTCTGAATTTCATCTCTGTCTCTCGCGTCTTTGTCTTTTGTGTTTTATTTCACCATTTCCCACCAATCCCACTCTGTTTTGTTTACTTTTCACACGAGTTCCCAAGAAGTCTCCAACCGTCTTCCTCAGTTTCTGCAGTGTATGTGAAAGTTAGGCCTGTCCCCAGATTTCTCCACTCTGGCTCTTAGTAAAGCTCAGATAAGTCACATTCTTTATTATCCCCCTGATACTAAAAATATTTAATAAAAATAGACAAACTTATTAATTTCAACTAGTTCTCATTGAGCTTCAAGGGTGTCTCCCTTTTAAAAGAAACACTGAATCTTGACCGAAAATTAAGAGTTTTTTGGGGGGGAGGAGTAGCTCTAAAGGTATTGTCTCCAAAATTAGAAAAATGGTTTCATTGTTTCAGAAATAATGAAAGGTCTACAAGCAAAAGTAGCTCCAAGAGAAAAATGTACACCCTTAGAAACTAATCAGATGACAAAATTTCCTTGTATTTCTTAATATGACCTAGGTAATCAGTCCCATTTAACAAAGCAATCAGATTATATTGACAGTAAATTAGTAATGCACACCCATTTTCCAATTAACAAACGTTTTTATTAATAGTAAAAAGAAACAAAAGCTTAATGCTAAATGTCCATCACATCATTCGGGCCTGATGTAGAAAGGGACAGATAATAAAAAATAACAAATAAAGTTGTACCACTTTATTTAGTGAGAATGGACTTTATTAATGCAATTGGCAGGGGAACAAAAGTTACAATGCATTTGCTAAGAATGCTTTTGCTCTGAGCCCTGCTGTTCCCTTCTCTCTGGTTGGCTTTCTACCTTTCATTTGCTTGCTTACCAGCCCCCTTGCTGTGAGATAACCAAAATGAAAGCGCTAAGCAGGGAATGCTTATATCTGCATTAAATCACCCTGATAAAAAGGTGTTACATCATGTGATATGAAAACTACATACTTTGAATTTGAAAAAACATTACTTTTACTATGATTTTATTTTTTGTCATTTGATTTTGAAAACAATTTATGGACTATTACCTTAAAACTGAGTTTCCAAGTACAAAAGGCAGATGGTTGCTTTCAAAAATAGGCAACCCAAGAAAGTATGAAAAGAATAGTTTTTTATCACCATGGCTAACTGATGTTTTAAGCAAGACTCAAACAATTGTCAGCCCTCAGCTGGCTCCGCTGCATATTCTTCCTGCTACATCTTTCTCACTCAGGCACATCTCTCGCCATAGGGTATGTTGATGGCTAAATGGATGTTCCAAGGTTGCCAATTCCTTAGATATTTCTGCTGTTGCTTTGTGAAATCACCCTTTCCTCCATGCAAAGCAGCCATTTGTTACGGGAACCCAGGACAGTTTACAATTGGCAAGTGATGGCTGATCCCATTTGCTGCTGACATTTCCAAACTATAACTGTCAACATGGTATTGTTCCGGTTTCTCATGACTAAATGCATTTCTAATTCCCTGTCTTCGTCTCTCAGTTCACCTCCCCTTCTCCGAAAAGATTGCTTTCCTCTAATAACAGTCTTGGAATTATCATCTGCTGTTCTCTCGTGACCTGCACAGCAATGCGCAACATTGAAAATTTACCCACTTATTGCACAATAAGATGGGGGAAGGGGAGAGGGAGGGAAGGGGAGGGAGAGGGTGGGGGGAGAGAGGATAAAGGGTGAGATCACACTTGTGGTGCATATGTGAAGGGTCAGGAGAAATCTTCTAAATATGGATCAAAATTGTTTGCACATAGTAAATGAGAAAACATCATGAATGTTACATTAATCAGGTGGATAAAAATGTCTCCAATTGTATGGGAAGCCCGCACACTGTACTCCAAGCCTGAATCATTGTACACAGTTATGACTCAATAAAAAATAATTAAAAATTAAGAAAAAAAAAGAAAAAAAAACATAAAAAGACCAAGCAGAAAAAAACAAAACAAAACAAAACAAAATTGTAGACATGGGAGAAATACTGTAGTTTACAACAGCATAAAGATATCAAATATCTATGAAGATACCTAGAAGTACAACCTCTTCAGACTGAAAATAGAAATTTTATTTGAAATGCTTTAAAATTAGCAATTTACACATATCATACACATGAGATGGAAGACATAACATTATAAAGATGTCATTTCTCTCCAAATAGATCTATAGACTCAATACACTCCCTCACAAAATCCCAATAAGAATTTGACAAGCTGATTTGGAAACACAAAGGTTCAAGATGCCTTGGAGGAAGAGGAGAAGATTTACCCTCCCATATGTCAGGAGTCGTTGGGAAGCTGTCCCCATAGTGACTGTGCTGTGTTGGCATAGCAGAGCCAACCATGGGCAGAGAATACCAGACAAGAGAAAACATAGAAAGAATGTGACCACTTGGTAAAGAAAAAGGGTGGTACTGCAAATCAGTGGGGAAAAGGATGGTTTAACCCAGTGGTTCTTAACCTTCCTAATGTCACAGCCTTTTAATACAGTTCCTGTGGGTGGGTTGCAACCCATAAGTTGAGAATCGCTGGTTTAACCTATTAGTTGTGTCCTTAGAAAAGTTGTTAAGAATCAGAACAGAAACTTAAAATGGTAGCTCAGATGGGAAACAGTTTGGTCTTAGATAAGGCAGGAAATGCAGAAAAAAAATTTCAGTCAGATTGTGTCAGAGTTAAGCGGGAGGGAGGTTTGGGGTGAAGCAGGGGAAGACAGATTGTAAAGCCACAGGCAGACACAGGAAAAAACAAAGGAACATAGAATATAATCTGAAGAAGATAAAGAGAATGTCCACACTGAGCTCAACATCGCACAAAAACCTAAATAAAGCAAGAATGTGAAAATGGGATGATAAATTAACAAATATGAGTCAAAATGAAGATTGCAGAGCTATAAAAACAAACTAAGATTCCCCTCAAAAAGAAACATGATCAGTTTTTAAATTAGAAATTACAAGAAACAAAAATCTACTGCGAATTAGATAATTGTCAAGGAGGAAAAGTTTAAGACAACCATTATGAACACAAAGTAAAAAACTGAAAATAAGAAAGTGCTAGGCAGCAGATAAGGGCTTTGAAGGCTAAAGTTGCACCAATATAAGAATAATTTGGCCTAAAATTGGAAAAAGAAGTTTTCAGAGAAAAAGAAAAAGTTTTCAGAAATATTAGAGCAGAAACTTCTCCTAAAATAAAAGTAGAAGAAATCCATCACCTGGAAGAACACAAAAACTATCTTAAAACCTGGCAGTGCTCATGGACTTTGTCAACATCTTTCCCCATCACTTTATTTATAACAGTGAGGGTGCATCTATCTTATAGAATCAACATACAATAGGTCTATACATTAAATTTTAAGACTTAATACAATAAAAGTCACCACATGCAAAGTTAAAAAACAATAAGGTATATTTTTACTTACTGGACTATTTAGTGAACTTTCTCATATGAAAAAGAACAAACACCTCAACTGAATAATATTGGTAAAACATAAAGTATTCATAGAAGAAGGAATTAAATAGCCAATAAACATGCAAAATTGTGCAACTTCACAAAAAATCAGGAAATACAAAGTAAAAACATGATGAAAATCTATTCATCAGCTTTGCAAAGTTTGGCTGGATATGGAGAGATGGCTTGTCTGTCTTGTTTGCTATTGTTAGAAAAATATACTGACTCAGCCACTTGGAAACACAATTTGGCAGAATCTATGAACAAGCAGATATTCGCCCTCCTGCTCAAATAATTCTACTTTTTATGTTTTTTCACAAGTTAAATACCTGTAAACCTGCAAACAAAACCCAAAAGAAATATATAATCATTGTTATTACACTTTGCTGGCTAAAGGAAACAAGTAGAAACAACTTCTATGTTCTCCAGTTGGGAAAGGGTTAAAAAATTATGGTACATCAATTCTATGGAATAGCATGTAGTTATTAAAAATAATGAGGTAGGTTCATATATATTGAGGAGAAAAGATCTCTAAGATTTCCACTATTAAGTGAAAATGCAGAACAGCATGTGCAATATAATCCCATTTATTACAAGATGGTAATAAAAATATTATATTTATGAAGACTCATTGTACATAGGTAAATGCATAGGCAAAGATGCAGAAAGCTAAACTCAGACTCTCCATCAGCCAAGAAAGGAAGCTACTGGTCAGGGGTGAGTGGTGAAGAGGATCTTTCCTTCTTTATACTTCTACATTGTTGAAGCTTTATGAACAAGCACAAATAATGTATTTCTTTTGCGTTAAATTTTTTCTTAATTAAAGAAATTAAGCGGTGTTACTTCTGAACCCATTCCTAGAAAAATATCAGATTTCTATCTCTTATCTTTTCAGAGGTATCCCCCCTGTTAGGAAAGGAAATTCAAGTTAAAAAAAAAAAAACCTGCATCAGTCTTTTGCTATTGTAGGCCTTTCTCTTCCTTTTCCTTCTTTTCATCAAAGTCAATAGAGAGAGAAATGAAACCTAAGTCAGTCACGGTAACAGCATAAGGCTCATAAGAGCCCCCCACTCACACACACACACACACACACACCACTCTATGCTAGGACAGCTGAGACCACAACATCCCATGTTTAAAATAAGCCAGGTATTTACCCGGAGCCTCTATTTTCTAAACTACATCCTTTGTCACAATCTATGTGAAGGTAGAAGAAAGTAGAGGGATATGCAAGGGTTCAGAGTCCATGGGGAAGGAACAAATCCCTGCCTTCCTCAAAGGACTCCTGTGTTCAGACAGTCCTGGCCAGCAGAGCAGCAGCTGCGAAATCAGAAAGTCACATGTGTCCTAGGAAGTTAGACTTATACCTATGGTCGTCTGCCTACAGTCTAAAAAACCCAATTTCCTCATTACCTGTTCTTTGTTGTCATTGCATTAATACTTGTGCCCGTGAAAAGCAGAACTAAACTCAGGTAAAACATCAGACATGAACTGGACTAGAGGCATGATGGCAGCAATACTGCCAGAGAAGAGGAGGGAGATAAATACTCACCTGGTGCTCAGGTCATGGCCACCACCTGCCATCCTCAGAGCCTGGGTTCTGATCCCTCCAGTCTGCTTGTCCTGTGTCTAGGGTGGCTGCCCAGGTTCTGAGTAGAAAGTCTACTGACAGTTCGACTTTACCAGAGAGGGCTCCACCCCAACGGGGAAAACAGAAGTGAAAGTATTTATTGAAGTTCATGAAATGCTATGGACACTGTGTCTCTCCTCCTTCACTCCAACTGCTTCCCAGGTTTCCTGAAATGTGACTGAGAGAGTGGGGGAGGTCTGGGCTAGATCTGGAGGATGAGAGAAGGATGACCCCAGGACCTGCTCCTAGAAGCCCATATTCAAAGGAAGGAAAAATAATCCTGGGCAGGAGGCTGGAGTCAATTTTGTGACAGTGATTAACATTTCAGGGGCTAGCAAAAATAGAGATAGAGATATTTTGAAAAGAACAGAGAACCTAGAGATGAAGACAGCCACATATGGCCATCTGATCTTTGATAAGCCAAACAAAAGCATGCCCTAGGGAAAAGAATCCAAGTGATCAAGGAATACAGCAATGTCTCAGGATACAAAATTCACACTCACAACTTTGAATATATATATATATTCACAATGACCTCTCCAAATTTTCCTAAGTCATAATGCTGAACATCTTCAGGATTAAGGGTAAACCTTTCTTCTCTGAACACTGCACCACCAGTACCAATAGTCATATCTTGAAACTGGTTCTTTCCATTAACACCAAAGCCTGGATCTTTGACTGCTTGAAGATCAACTTTTAGCCTACTCAAAACAAGTGTGCTTATATCTTCCCCATCAATTATGACCAAGGGCTTTCGGTGACCATTCACAATTTCAAGACCAGGTACAATTGACAGGACACTACAAATTTTCTTTTCATTTAATAGAACATAGGCATCCTGTAATTCTCATTTCTGACCTTTTCATGTGTTAATAAAGTATGGAGAAATATCCTGGATCAAACTTCATGTTTTCAATAATTTCTAAGTCATCACTCAGTGTTTTTCCACCCTTTACTGTAATGACACCTTTCCATCCAACCTTTTTTCATTGTATTAGAAATGATGCCAACAATTTCTTTGTCTCCATTTGCAGAAATCATAGCAACCTGAGCAATTTCCTCAGGGGTTGCCACAGGTTTAGACTGCTTCTTCAGTTCAGCAATGACAGCATCAACAGCTAACACCACACTTCTCCTGATTTCCCCTGTATTAGCAACTTTGCTAATCTTTTTGAAGGCCCTTGGCAATAGACCATGGAAACATAGTGGCAGTGGTGGTTACCATCCCCAGCGTCTTCATTTGTGTTATTGGCAACATCTTGAATAAGATTAGCTCCAATATTTTTATATTTATTCCTTAAGTAAACTGGCTTTGACACAGTCACCATCTTTGGTTACTTTGGGACTTCCCCAACTCTGTTCAATAATCAATGTTCTTCCCTTTAGCACTATTGTAATGACTACAGCATCAGCTAAAACCTCTACACCTTGAAGAATTCAGACTCGGACATCTGTACCAAATGTTACATCTTTGGCATAAGCCCGAGTGATGTGAGTAGCCAGTGTCCTGGACACTGATCTTATCTGGTGAAGAACTGTGAGTAATTAAAGCATTTCCGTGGGGCAGTTGCAGGTTGTTGGTGGAGAGTGAGGGGAAGCTATCTCCTAATAATAAAAGCCCCATATATGACAAACCTACAGCCAACATCATAAAGGATGAGGAAAAGTTGAAAGCATTTCTCCTAAGAACTGGAACAAGACAAGGGTACCCATTCTCACCATTTCTATTCAACATAGTACTAGATCTTAAGCTGACTAATCAGGCAAGAGAAGGAAATATAGGTCATTCAAATTTGAAAGAGGAGGTCAAACTACCTGTGTTTGTGAATGACATGATTTCATATCCAGAAAACTCTAAAGACTCCTCTAAAAGAATCCTAGAGTTGATATATTAGTTCAGTAAAGTCTCAGATTACAAAATGAATGTACACCAAACAGTTGCATTTGTACACACTAATTACCTAAAAATCAAATCAATAGCTCAATAAGATTTACAACTATTGCAAAAATAAAAATAAACATCTAGGAATACATTTAACCAAGTAGGTAAAAGAGCTCTAAGTGGAGAACTAGAAAATAAGAAAGCATAGATGATACAGATAAATAGACAATATTCCATGTTCATGTATTGAAAGAATCAACATTGTTTAAATGTCCATAATACCTAAAGTGATTTATAGAGTCAACACAATTCCCATCAAAATACCAACATCATTTTTACAGAACTTAAGAAAAATGCTAAATTTCATGTGGAGTAAAAAGTTCTTGAATATCCAAAGCAATTCTAAGGAAATAGAACAAATCCGGAGCACATTATCCCACTTCAAATTATACTACAAGGCTATGGTAACAAAAACAGTATGGTACTTGTACAAAAGTAGACAGACACATAGCTGAATGGAACAGGAGAGAGAACCCAGAAATATAATCATATACTTACAACCAACTGGGAAAATGACACCCTATTCGATAAGTAATGTTGGGAAAACTGGATAACCACATGCATAAGAATTACAGGACGCCTATCTCTTACAATTAAAAAAAATTATTTAGAAATGGATACAAGACTTAAATTTAAGTCATGAAATCATAAAAAAAGAGGACATAGGGAAAATTCTTTTAGACATCAGCCCAGGCAAAGATTTTATGACTAAGATCCCCAAGACAAATACAACCAAAATAAAAATAAATAAATATGACTTAATTAAGCTAAATTTTCTTTACAGGAAAGGAAATAATATGCAGAGTAAATAAGCAACCCTCAGAAAGGGAGACAATATTCACATATTATGCATTTGACAAAGGACTAATATCCATAATACACAAGAAACTCAAACAAATTAGCACAAAAGCCCACATAACCCATCAAAAAGTGGGCAAAAGATGGGTCCAGGAATCCATAAGTAGAATTGGAAGTGGCTCCATTCATTATTAACCCCATGACCTGTTAGCAAAATTTTTTCCTTCCTGTCATTGCCACCTTATACTTTGCTAGTCTAGAGGTCTTAGTTCAAAATGGAGGAACACTTTTTGTTGGAAGAGATACAACAATGATTCCATTGTGCTGGAAGTTAAGACTCCCACCCATGTTGGGCCCCTCATGTCTCTCAATCAACAAGCAAAGAGGCAAAGCATGGTCCAACAAGTAACAGGGTGGGTTAGTTCTTCCGAAGTACCAAGGGGAAATTGGGCTGTTACTCTACAGTGGAGGTAAGGAAGAGTATGTCTGGAAAGTGGGAAGTCCCTTACAGTGTCTCTTCATCTTATCATGGCATGTGAACACTTCAAGTACATGTATCGAAATAGTTACTGAACCCCATAGATAATAACGTCATAATTATACAATTTTTGATACAGTTATATATGTGTGTGTATATACATATCTCAAATGGAAACTGCCATTCAATGCATGAAGGACTACTACTGGCCCAGAACCTTCAGGAATGAAGGTTTGGATCACCCTTTCAGTTAAACAACCATGACTAGCTAAGGGCCTGTCTGAGGCAAAGAGTAGTAGAAGGTAGGTGTAAATATCAGCTATGAGTACATGGACAGTTGCAGAAACAAGGACAGTAATTGTTATGTGTATTTCTTCCTTATTTTCTTATGAACATATTAATATTTGTCTCTTGTGCATTCCCCCCTCCCCTTGTGTGTGTGTGGGGGAATAACACATGAAAATGTCTGGTTTTGTCCTTCTCTTATTATACAACACTGAGTGCACTGACTTTACTTCATAGTCTTTAAATGCTTTTAACTTTACTACATGTTATTTAAGTTATAAGATATCAAGGAAACCAATAAACATGGCTCAAAAGCTTCTTGCAGAAAGATTGGTGCAATTTTTTTGTCATACAAGGTGACTTCATTATTTTATTTACTTGAAGATTGTGTATGGTTTAAGGAGATGAGTGTAGCTTCCATGTTGACAAAGAGTGAGTAGTGATGGTTATATTCTATGTGTGAAATTGGCTAAGCTGTGGTGCCCACTTGTTGGTCAAATACTAATCTGACTTTTGCTGTACTTAACATCTACAATCAGTTGATTTTAAGTAGGGGAGATCAACCTTGATGGTAGGAGTTGCCCTTATCCAATCAGTTGAAGACTTTAAGAGGGAAAACTGAGGTTTCTCAGGGAGAATGGATTCTGCCTCAAGTCTGTAACAGAAATCCTGTCTCGGTTTCCACCATCTGATGTGCTTTATGGAAACTGCACCTCAAGCCACAACATCAAATCTTCTCTGAATTTTAGGTGTGCTCGCCTACCCTGTAGGTTGAGACATGCCAATCCCCATAATCACATGAGGCACTTATTTAAAATAAATCTTTTTATACAAGGGGTATAGGCACAGGGACGGGTATTGGTGCATGTGTATGTGTGTGTGTGCACGTGTGTGGGTGTGCTCTTGGTGATACTTTCTCTTACTTAGAAAAACTGAGACCAGTCGTGCTCCCCTTCCATGCCTGGTTCTTCCCAGCTTGCAGGATTCAGTGAGTTCTGCACACCCTGTGGGAGCCCTGAGTTCTGATTTCACTTCTTTGGTTTTCTGAGACTGTAAAATCTCTGCAAAGCTTGTCATCTTCCCAGTTTGCAGTAACTAGAGAACATTCTTAGGAGAAACAAAACACACATTAAATGTGTACACGCTGCTTGGGGTTCTCTTCTCCCAGATCTTGGCCCTTAACCAGTTTCTTAAGATTTGGAAATGTACTGAGAGAAGCAGCACTGTCAGCATTAATCTCTTTTATTTGTGAGAAATGTACCATACACTTGTCTGAGCATAGATCTTAATGAAAAATAAGTTAAATATTTTACTTAGATTGTTAGATGTTTCCT
Source organism: Perodicticus potto (assembly GCA_963574655.1). Lineage (NCBI taxonomy): Eukaryota > Metazoa > Chordata > Mammalia > Primates > Lorisidae > Perodicticus > Perodicticus potto. The sequence goes on along the minus strand of CAUYRH010162493.1, from coordinate 6,047 downwards.
AGAAAAATTTTTGAAGTTTTCTAATTTATCATACTTGTTATGGGAATAAAAATAATTGCTGTAGGCACAAAAATACCTTCAAAAAACAGAATAGAAAGTTAAGAAATAACTCAAATGATGAAAACAGATATAAGACAGTCATATCGATAGTATAATGTGGGTTTCATATGAATATGAAGATGAATAATTTGCAGGTTGGGATTCCTGATTAATACTGATGGGGGAGCAGAGCATGATTCCTTTTACACCTCCTATCACTCTGCTATTAAACCACAGGTAATTAACAACATGTTGTAAACTCATGCTTTGACTTCGGGGCTAATGGGTACAATAATGCAGGTATAAAGTCACTTGGTCTATTGAAGGATGTGTCTGGTATAATCCAGCAGGCATAGTCACTGTCATTGAACTGATAGATCCATCACATTTGGGAGGAGCTTGTAAAAATAGGGGCATCCCACTAGCTATTGGTATGAATTTTTGAAAATTATAGTAGGAACACAAGAAAGGGACCCCTGAGATGAAACTGAGCATCCACATTTTCTCCCATGAGCCTGACCATTGATCTCTGTATTCACTGAGCCAATAGTTCGAAGATACCTGCAAAGTAAAAATTATGAGTGTTCTTTCACAATGTTACCTTACAAAAATTATGAGATGGGAAATTCTCATCACATTCCCAATGTGCCAGAGAAGTCTAAGACTTCTAAGACTTTGAGGAAAATAGTTAGTGGAGGGGACTTGCTTATCTTTACAAAGTCACAGTTCAGAGAGAATAGTCTGCTACTAGGTTTTATCATCAGTAAAGGAAAAATTACTAGATAAAAACAGGAGATTAAAATAGTGATGTTTTCCATCCATGGGATATCATGTCTATACACTATACAAATCATGAGGCAGCAGTTAGTCCAGTAAAAGAAAACAAAGCAGCTCACCAGTACCAGGGTAACATAGGTGACCTTGGTCTCAGGAGAGCGCCCTGTGCCATGGCCAGTTCTATGGATATCCTGGACTCTCCTGTGATGTGTGATGAGTCACTACATACACAATAGTGCAGACATGAGCAACACACACAGGAAATACCACACAATCATGGCCCCTAGAAAGACAGCTGCCTCCACTCCAGAGTCTCTCCTAATACCATATCCCAGATTATACAGTTGTCCAATGCTTCTGTGTTTTGAGGGGCCCTACTAGTTATGATTATGCAGAGGTAGATCAACATGTTGAAGATCCAGAAGGAAAGGAAAGTGGGAAGCATGCATGTGGAGACTTGGGGTCTGAGCCATGACCACCTAGAATTGCTGGGAGTGATAATAATGGCCTGAAATATATTCAGGAAAGAAGGCTGCACAGAGGGAAGTAACTCGGGTGACTCAAGACATAGAGAGTATCACCTTACAACCAGTGTCATCCAGGAAATTTTTTACTCCAAAAGAGTGTATTATTTGTAAAAAGCCCATGGAAAATAATTGTCACAGCCTTAACTAAAGTTAAGTGGGTGAATATTAAATCTATAGGGGCTGAAGTAAGTTGTTGATGTGTACCAAGCAAAGCAATGTGTTCCCAATAAAACTAACTCCAATCTGACAAAGAATATTCTCAAAGTAGTTTCATGTGGAATTCATATTTTCATCCTAATCTGCATAGACTCCTACACAACTGTAAAGGAAAACAAATGGCTTTGAAGGTTAGTAAGAATAACTGGACTCTTCAGAGATTCTATGAGGTATGGTCATTCTCAGTAGGATGTGGAAATGTTCAATGAGAACATTCAGGAAAATAAGAACTAGTTCCAGAGGCATATATCAAGAATTATTGAAGTCACTTTAGAAGACTACAAGGGTTTGGACAAAGCATGCCTTATAGCAACATTATTGTAACCTATTTTCTGAGAAATGAATCGATTATCCTAAAGGACATGATTTATTTACTAAACACAATATTTCAGATTCTATTTAAATTCTACTTTCATATTCTGAATTTCATTTCAAAACTCTGAATGCATGTCTACCTGGGTTATCAAAATGGAAGATCATCACAGTGTTTTAATTCATATTGTTACTATTCTGCTATTCCTGATATACATTACTGTTATTGTCATTCAGCTGAATAAGGCCCATCCCAGGCTCCAGCAGCACCATCTGGCCCCATGCATACCTTTCTTCTCACCCTTGTTCTCATACTTACCCAACTCCAAACCCTTCTAATGCACGTGGTGAACATCAGAGCATCTTGTAGGTCAGCACACTGCATCTTCTGTCTCTGTTCTGAAACTTCATGTCATGGCCACACTCTGAAATCTCTGCTTCTCTGACAACTGTCTTAAGTAGTGGGATCTTCCTCTCCTGTGTTCCCTGTGCTTCCAGGCCTAAAGATGGGAACATCTTTGGTCTGCAGGGCAGCTCTTAGATAATTCTGCGGCACAACAACTTTGAAATAAGTGTTAAAGACTCACAAAATCCATCACAGTCCTGTGGAAATAATTTGCTGACCCCAGGTGATTCCCTTCATCACCTCCTGATTGCCCAGGACACCCCCAAACTTCTGTCCTGGTTCTTGGTAACTGTACTGTCACACACATAATCTGTCTATTGCCTTTGCCCTTTCAGTTCTGCAGTCTCTTTTCTTTCAACACTCTCACTCCACCCACTTCGCCCTCTCTTTGTCCTGCTCACGTACTAGAGATTATTACCAATAATTGTGAACTCCTATTTCATTCTCAAGCATCCTTTTCTTCTCTTACCACTCCCAGCTCCACAAATCCACTTTGATATCACCAGCTTTGCCCTGCCCTCTCTCCTTCTCACCCAAACTTCCAAGATCCAGCATTATACCCACTCCTTGCACAACCATCTGATTCCATTGCCTTTTTCCTACCCAATTCCTAGAGTTCACTGTGCCAAACCCAAGTCCTAGTTACACCTAATATTCTGTCAAGTTCATGCCATCCTGTCAAGATAAAGAAGGACAACAACAGACAGAGTTTCTACTCACTCGCATGGGAAGAGGGAGGCAAGGTTAAGTGCAGGCCTGCTTACTGTCCTTCCACCCAAAATCAGAACCCACAGATCAAAGGGCCGACCACCTAAGTTCTATATCAAAGCAAATCATATTATGACTATCCAGGCAACTCTAATTTCCTGCAATAGGTCAGTAAAATACAAAAAGAAAATTATTAATCTAGGTAGCTGCTACTTTTTACTTTGTAAACTTCTGTGCTGTACATACCATTTTTATGCTTTTTTGTTATCATAGCTTCAGATTACTTAATGTGTGCTCTTCTAAATTGAAAAGAAAAAGAAAGGCACCCCTTAAAATGCATGGAATCAGTTGTACGTGTAGCTTAGCCCGTGGCAAGAGGAGGATTTGCCCTGACCTGGCCCTGGAACAGATCTGGCCTTTGTTTCTGTACAGTCTCTGAGCTGGTACTTCTGTTTCTAGATTATACTGTCATTCGATCTTCAGGGTCCCTGTCTTTTCTCCTCTTTTGCTGATTATTAGGTACTGATTTCTATCTTCTCATGGCCCACAAAACACACATTTTGAGGGTCAAAAGTATTGATTCATTGACTTCCTCATGTAAGCCAATCCATTTGTTCTTAAGTTTTGTTTTTGTAGTTGTGAGAGTGTTCTGGAATTGGATGGTGATGGAGGTAGCTGCATAACACAGTTGAGTGTGCAAATACCACAGAATTGTACACTTTATTTATTTTTTTTTTATTAAATCACAGATGTACATCAATGTAATCATGGGTTACAATGTGCTGGTTTTATATACAATTTGAAATATTTTCATCCACCTGGTTAACATAGCCTTCATGGCATTTGCTTAGTTATTGTATTAAGACATTCATATACTACACTTAGTAAATTTCACATGTACCCTTGTAAGATACAACATAGGTGTGGTCCTAATTTACCCTCCCTCCACCCATTCTCTCCTCTTCCCTCCCCTCTGTTTCCCCTTTCCCATATTCTTGGGGTATAATTGGGTTACAACTTTCATATGAAAGCTATAAACTAGTTTCATAGTAGGGCTGAGTACATTGGATACTTTTTCTTCCATTCTTCAGATACTTTGCTGGGAACAATATGATCCAGCTACATCCATGTAAACATGAAAGAGGCAGTCTCCATCTTTCTTTAAGACTGCACAAATACCATGGCATACATATACCACAATTTATTAATCCATTCACGAGTCGATGGACAATTGGGCTTTTTCCATGACTTAGCAATTATGAATCATGCTGCAATAAATATTCTGGTACAAATATCTCTGTTATAATGTGATTTTTGATCTTCTGGATATATACCTAGTAGAGGAATTGTAGGATTGAATGGCAGGTCTATTTTTAGATCTCTACGTGTTCTCCAAACAGCTTTCCAAAAGAAACATGTTAGTTTGCATTCCCACCAGCAGTGTGGAAGTGTTCGCTTTTCTCCACATCCACGTTAACATCTCTGGTTTTGGGATTTTGTGATGTGGGCTAATATTACTTGAGTTAGATGATATCTCAAAGTAGTTTTGATTTGCATTTCTCTGATGATTAAAGGTGATGAACATTTTAAAATATATCTTTAGGCCATGTGCCTGTCTTCTTCAAGTGAAGTTTCTCTTCAAATCCCTTGCCTACCCTGAAATGGAATCACTTGTTCTTTTCTTTTCAATACATTTGAGTTTTCTGTGGATTCTGGTTATTAAACCCTGGTCAGAGACATAACCTGCAAATATCTTCTCCTATTCCGAGGGCTGTCTGCTTTCTTTACTTCCTGTGTTCTTGGCTGTGCAGAAGCTTTTTAGTTTAATCAGGTCCCAGTAATGCATTTTTGGTGTTGCTTCTATTGCCCAGAGGGTCCTCTTCATAAAATATTCACCCAGGCTGATTTCTTCAAGTGTTCTCCCCACACTCTCTTCTAGCATTTTTATAGTTTCATGTCTTAAGTTTAAATCTTTCATCCAGTGAGAGTCTATCTTAGTTAATGGGAAAAGGTGTGGGTCCAGTTTCAGTCTTCTACAGGTTGGCAGCCAGTTTACCTAGCACCATTTGTTAAATAGGGAATCTTTTCCCCACTGAATGTTTTTAATTGGCTTGTCAAAGATGAAATAATGGTAAGTAGCTCAGTTCATCTCTTGGTTCTCTATTCTGTTGCACACATCTACCTCTCTGTTTTTGTGCCAGTACCATGCTGTTTTTTCACTATCAATTTATACTATAGTCTGAGGTCTGGTAGTGTGATTCCTCCTGCTTTGTTTTTATTTCTGAGTAATGTCTTGGCTATTCAAGGTTTTTCCTCATTCCATATATAACTAAGTATTATTTTTTGGAGATCTTTAAAGTATGACAATACTTTAATATGAATTGCAATAAAATTGGATATTGCTTTGGGTAATATGGACATTTTAACAATATTGATTCTTCCCAGCCATGAGCATGGTATGTTTTTCCATTTGTTAATATCTTCAGCTATTTCTTTTTTCAGAGTTTCATAGTTCTCTTTATGGAGATCTTTCATGTCCTTTGTTAGGTAAACTCCCAAATATTTCATCTTCTTTGGCACTACTGTGAATGGAATAGAGTCCTTGACTGTTTTTCCAGCATGACTATTGTTGTTATATATAAAGGCCACAGATTCGTGAGTGTTTATTTGTAACCTGAGGTGCTGCTGTATTCCTTGATCCCTTCTAAGAGTTTTGTAGATGAATCCCTCTTGTTTTCCAGATATACAATTATATCATCTGCAAAGAGTGAAAGTTTGATCTCTCTGACCCTATGGGGATATCCTTGATCGCCTTTCCTTGCCTAATTGTGATGGCTAAGACTTCCATTACGCATATCTTTGAGGTTGAGATCACACTTGTGGTGCATATGTGAAGGGTCAGGAGAAATCTTCTAAATACAGATCAAAATTGTTTTCACATAGTAAATGAGAAAATATCATGAATGTTACATTAATCAGGTGGATAAAAATATCTCCGATTGTATGGGAAGCCTGCACACTGTACTCCAAGCCTGAATCATTGTACACAGTTATGACTCAAT